>CM046029.1:25053500-25156303 GCA_025215565.1 Flaveria ramosissima | reverse complement strand
CGGGCATGCAGCTTACACTGATCGATTCCACGAGTTGGAAAGATTGGTTCTGCATCTGGTCACGCCGGAATCAAAGAGGATCGAGAGTTACATTTGGGGACTTGCGCCTCAAATCCGAGCAATGGTAACAGCAGCTGCTCCTCCTACTATCCAGAGCGCAATTCTGAAGGCTGGCGCTCTAACTGATGAGATGGTGAGGACAGGGGTGTTAGGAAGAGGGGCAGAGAAGAAGAAGGATGTTGGGAAAACGAGCCGGTCGAGTGCCGGGAAGTTTGACAAAAGGGCCAAGACAACCAGGAATTTTGTGGCCGTGACACAAGGCAAGAGAGAATATGTGGGGCCGCACCCCAAATGTGACATGTGCAACTATCATCATCCCCCAGGAATGCAGTGCCGGGTATGCGCGAACTGTAGACGCCCGGGGCATCTAGCGAGAGACTGCAGAACAGGCCGAATTTGGTGGCACCGGTCAACGCGGTTAACCCGCCGGGAATGCCAGGGTCTGTTATGAGTGCGGAGGCCCTGATCACTACAGAAACATGTGCCCCAGACTGAATTGGGCACCGGGTCAACAAGGAAACAACCAGCAGCAAGTGATGGCTATAGCTGGAAATTAAGGCCCGACAAACCAAGGAAACACAGCTCGGGGACGTGCATTCGTCATCGGAGCCAACGATGCTCGTCAGGACCCGAATGTTGTCATTGGTACACACTTACTCAATCATCACTTCGCATCTATATTATTTGATATTGGAGCAGATAATAGCTTTATATCTTCTGAGTTTATGCAATTGCTTGATTTGAGTCCTAGTAGGTTAGAAACTAGCTACTCTATAGAAATGGCCAATGGTAGGGTTGTTCAAGCCGATGAGATTATTAGGAAGTGCTCGATTATATTGGAGGACCATGCCTTCGATATTGACTTGATACCCTTTGAGCTAGGAAGTTTCGACGTGATTGTTGGTATGGATTGGTTGTCGCAAAACGGAGCTGAGATTGTCTGTCGAGATAAAGTAGTACGAATCCCCATGTCAAACAGGGAGGTACTCAAGATTCAAGGAGAACGACTGGGGAGGAACTTAAAGCTTATTTCCTGCATGAAAGCACGCCAAAGTTTACGAAAGCAGTGCTACGCTTTTCTGGCTCATGTGGTAGAAAAGAAGGACGAAGAGAGGAAACTAGTAGATATTCCAGTAGTACGGGACTACTCAGATGTATTTCCTGATGACTTGTCTGGTTTGTCTCCTCCACGACAGGTGGAATTTCGTATAGAGTTGGTTCCTGGAGCTACACAGGTAGCAAAGACGCCATATCGGTTAGCGCCATCAGAAATACAAGAGTTATCTAGCCAGTTACAGGAACTACTGGAGAAGGGTTTTATTCGACCGAGTCATTCACCGTGGGGAGCACCAGTATTGTTTGTCAAAAAGAAGGATGGGTCGTTCCGCATGTGCATCGATTACCGTGAGTTGAACAAGTTAACCGTGAAGAATCGATATCCTCTCCCCAGGATCGACGATTTGTTTGATCAGCTGCAAGGAGCATCGTATTTTCTCAAAGATCGACCTTCGTTCTGGATATCATCAACTAAGGGTTTTCGAGGACGACATACTGAAGACAGCGTTTAGAACTCGTTAAGGGCACTATGAGTTCTTGGTCATGTCGTTCGGGCTGACTAACGCACCAGCGGTGTTTATGGACCTAATGAATCGGGTGTGCAAACCTTACTTGGATAAGTTTGTGATCGTATTCATAGAAGATATACTTATCTATTCCCGATCAAAAGAAGATCATGAAGAACATCTTCGGGCAATACTGGAACTGTTACGGGAAGAGAAACTTTTCGCCAAGTTCTCGAAGTGTGAATTTTGGTTGCGAGAGGTATAGTTTTTGGGTCATGTGGTTAACGAGGATGGGATTCATGTAGATCCCGGCAAGATCGAAGCAGTGAAGACATGGGATGCACCCTAGACACCCTCAGAAATACGACAATTCTTAGGATTGGTCGGTTACTATCGTCGCTTCATCGTGAATTTTTCAAAGATCGCACAGCCATTAACCCTGCTTACTCAGAAAGACAAGAAGTTTGATTGGGGACATGCACAAGAACAAGCGTTCCAAACGTTGAAAGAGAAGTTGTGTAACGCGCCTATATTGTCCCTCCCAGACGGAACTGATGATTTTGTGGTATACTGCGATGCTTCACATCAAGGATTGGGATGTGTGCTAATGCAGAAGGATAAGGTGATTGTCTACGCTTCGCGACAACTTAAGGTGCACGAAAAGAACTATACAACTCATGATCTCGAGTTGGGCGCTGTAGTATTTGCACTCAAGATTTGGAGGCATTACCTGTATGGAACCAAATGCATCATCTACACAGATCATAAGAGCCTCCAACATATCCTGGATCAGAAGGAACTCAATATGCGTCAGCGACGTTGGGTAGAGCTTTTTAGTGACTACGATTGTGAAATCCGGTATCATCCGGGGAAAGCTAACGTGGTGGCTGATGCTTTAAGCCGTAAAGAACGCGTGAAACCACTACGTGCTCGAGCGTTGGGATTGACTATTCAAACAAATCTGAAAGCTCAGATCCAAATTGCACAAAGTGAGGCATTGAAAGAAGAAAACCTTCCGGGAGAAGAATTCTGAGGGTTAGATAAACAGATGATTTGCAAGGATGATGGTATACAATACTTCATGGATCGCATATGGGTACCCACATGGGGAGGTGTACGTACCTTAGTCATGGATGAAGCCCACAAGACACGATATTCTATTCATCCTGGTGCAGACAAGATGTATCACGATCTTAAAGATCTGTACTGGTGGCCAGGCATGAAGAAAGACATTGCTATGTACGTAAGCAGATGCTTAACATGCTCGAAAGTTAAAGCTGAACATCAGAACCATCGGGATTATTACAGCAACCTGAAATTCCCGAGTGGAAATGGGAGAATAGAGCCATGGATTTCATTACCAAACTCCCTAGAACAAGCAGCGGGCATGACTCGATTTGGGTCGTAGTGGATCGGATGACGAAATCAGCTCATTTCTTGCCGATCCGGGAAGACTACAAAATGGATAAGTTGGCGAGATTGTACATCAAAGAGGTCGTGACAAGACACGGAGTGCCGGTGTCAATCATATCCGACCGTGACAGCCGATTTACTTCACGATTTTGGCAGACATTGTAGAAAGCGATGGGCACTCAATTAGATATGAGTATCGCCTATCACCCTCAGACAGATGGCCAAAGTGAACAAACTATACAGACGCTAGAAGACATGTTGAGGGCGTGTGTAATCGACTTTGGTGGTAGTTGGGATGCTCATCTACCGCTGATTGAGTTCTCTTACAACAACAGCTACCATAAAAGTATTGGATGTGCTCCTTTCGAAGCGTTATACAAAAGGAAATGCAGATCTCCCGTTTGTTGGGCCGAGATTGGTGAAAGTTAGTTAACATGCCCAGAGATCATTCAAGAAACAATTGACAAGATCTTTCAAATCAAAGACCGACTGAAAGCTGCTAGAGATCGCCAAAAGAGCTATGCCGACAACCGTCGGAAGCCTCTAGAATTCAACATCGAGGATCAAGTCTTACTTAAAGTCTCCCCTTGGAAAGGAGTCATTCGATTTGGAAAGAAAGGGAAGTTAGCCCCGAGATACGTAGGACCATTCGAGATTACAGAAATAATCGGTCCAGTGGCTTACCGATTAAGGTTGCCACAACAACTCAGCGGTGTGCATGATACTTTCCACGTGTCGAACCTCAAGAAGTGTTTGGCAGACGAATCCCTACACGTACCAATTGAGGAAATCAAGATTGACGAGAAGCTTCATTTTGTTGAGGAACCCATTGAGGTCATGGATCGAAAGGTCAAGCAACTGAAGCGCAGTAGAATACCTATTGTTCGCGTAAGGTGGAATTCAAAACGAGGGCCAGAACTTACATGGGAACGGGAAGATCAGATGAAACTCAAATATCCACATCTATTCGAGGATGACACTCTTGGACCTAACTCTAGCTGAATTTCAGGATGAAATTCTCTCAACTGGGGGATACTGTGACATCCGTCACCTTAAGGTCCGTAAATTAACGTGGTTTTCTGTTAACTATTCTTTGAACATTCATCTCTCATCTTTATTGACTCTTTGTGTGGATATCATACTTGCTTATCATCTTTATTCTTGTGTTCGAATCATTAACATAAACTATTTTCAAAAACTTTTAAAACTTTGTCGCCTTTACCGCTAAATATACCGTTTTTACGTAATATTATTATCCTTAATAAAAACCATTTTTAAGTTATAAACATCATTAAATGCATTTTCATCATTAATATAACTAACCTAATAAAGTCGTTTTCAACCTAAACAAATTTGGGAAACTCGGGGGTTAAGTGCAGGGACTAAAATTGACATTTTGCAAACTTGGAATGGGTATAAAACCCCCATTCCAGCCCTAGAATCATTATCTTCTTCTACTTCTTCTTCACCTTTCATCTTCATTCTTGCACCAAAACCGACCCATTTGGTCTCGTTTTCGTCGTCAAGACTTCATCTACAACCGAGTCTACTCCATTCTAGCAGGTAGACGACTTTGGTTGTCCCTTTTCTTGCTTATTCACGGCTGTCCAAACTAGGGTTTCGGGTGTTCGGGTTCAACCCGAACACATGAGGTCGTGTGGGTGCGTGTGAGGTCTTTCTGCGTGTGCTTCATGTTTGTGTATGTTTGTAGTGTGTTTCTGGAAGTCCTTGTTGTGTAAAACCTGTGCTCGGAGCAGCCGGAGGCTGCTCAGCACCTTCAACAGTCGCGATTCTGCTGTTTAGGCGACTGGGTCTGTCATGCGATTGAGTCGTGCGACTGGGTGAGTCGTGCGACTGAATCATGCGTCTGAGTCAATCGTGCGACTGAGTGTGTCGTGCGACTGTGTGTATGTGTGCGATTGAGTCAGGCGACCGAATGAATGTGTGCGATTGTGCGTGTATCGCACGACTGAAGTCCAATCGCATGAATGAAGGTTCAGTCGTACGAATGAAGCTGATTCGTACGAATGAAGGTTGATTCGTGCGTATGGAGGTTGAGTCGTGCGATTGAGTGTTGTGTGGTACGACTGAATGACAGTCATACGAATGGAGGCTCAATCGTACGAATGAAGCTGATTTGTACGATTGAGGGTTGATTCGTGCGAATGGAGTGTTGAGTCGTGTGTCTGGTCCTGTCGTGCGACTAAAGTTGCTGTGTGTGATTTCCTTCTTTAGTGTAGTGTGTGTATGACGTGTGGTGTTAAGGTGACATCGACACGGTTGCCATTACTAATGAAAATGTTAAAGTCAACGCTATCAAACTTACTAATGTTATTCCAAATTAAATTAACTTAACATTTTACAATTATCAACAACCGATTTGTAACTACTAATATTTATCAAATACTTCTTCAATAACAATGAAACTTTTACACAAATATCATCAGAAATGGCGACGATGTCTAGTACTTGGATCTACATAAGATCTAATACGTGTGTCTGTTTGTGTGTGTTACACGCGACCCAACCGATACAACCCGAACCGACCCAACAATATTATATGCTTCATACATATCATTAATGCTTAACAATAACTGTCAATAGGTGATTGACCGTTCATTGCATACAACATTTGGATACATTGATCATACATACTTACCACCTAACAAGTGAGTTTCGTGGCCCCTTTTACGCTTACAATATTTCAATCATTTACAACTTGGGGGAAAAGTATGCTCACCCATTTTCAATGTTGTAGAATTTACATACAATTTACATACTTGGAATCAACGTGATACTGTTTTTCAAGTACATATCTGATACATGCTTGGGTCTGATGTGTGGTTCTTTCTTTGCAACTATTTAATTCCAGTGTAGGAACCGACGGATAGGTATTAGTAGTACTACTGGGTTGACACCCCCACCCTTGTTCGTTGGTATACTAGTTAGTACCATCAGTGGCCAGGACGGGCCCTTGGGTGAATATATTCCGACAATATCTTGTGTACGTCGCTAGGTTGGTTGCAAAGCTCAATTTCATGTGATTTTACTTACTTATTATAACTGTATGCACGGTATTCCACATCGCATACTATACAGCATCACTTACTTATTTACTATTTAGACCTGTGAGCTCACCAACAATTTTGTTGACTATTTTGAGCATATCTTTTCAGGTGATCATGCAAATTGAGGATCTAGGTGTGTTGCCTGTGGAGACCCTAGGATTCATTTTGAGACTTAACATATTTGACAAACAATCATTTTGAAATAATTATTGTAGTCTGATTAAACAAGCTTATTGTTTTGATACTTGTTCCCGGGTTGTTGGAATTTACATTACAATGTTATCATCCTTGACTATGTGAATCATTTAACATGTTTATTGTGACATCTCATATTTTCGTTAAATTAAAAGTAAACTTTGTTAAGTTTTAAAAGGACCTTTTATGTCAATTTTGAAACTTTGAGGAATTATTATGCTTAATAATTAATTTGGTGATTAACAAATTAATTAAATGAATAATAGAAATAATATTATTAATGTTTAAAACGTTTGTTTATTATTATAAAACTTATCATCAAGTATAATAATCTTGATAAATATGATTTTAATAAAACTAATACTTGTAATTATGCAAGTAATTTCGACATTTGCTCTTTTTGTTAAAAATAATAATAAAAGTTAACAATTTATAAAATCAAAATAATTGTTAAATATAAAAAAATCATTTAAAATTTAATGGGATAAGAATCTTAAAAATAATTATTAATTTTATGATAATAATAATAATAATAATAAGAAGAAGAGTAACAAGTCATAAATAATTGATAAGTTTAAAAATGGTTAAATCTTAAAGTTAAATTAAGTCCGGGGGCTTAATTGTAAATCTAGAAACTTAAGTTATGAAGATTTGTGCATAAAATGTTAATACTAAAGACTACAGGGACTAACTTGTAAGTATTTGAAACTAAACCCAACCCTTCCCGTCGACCCACGCTTTTCCGGCAACCTTCACCGGCGAGCTCCGGTGAGGGCAAAACGCTCAACAAACAAACGATTCGACCGAATTAAAGTCAATAATGCGAACGTGGACACGAATCGAATGTATAACCGGTGTTAATTCGATCAAAATGATGGTTTCATTAAGAAAGCACATGAAACCGAATGTCACCAAGCAATTACACCTAAAATCCGTTTAATTGAGCCGTTTGGATGATTAGAAACGTACATTTAATCACTAAAAAACTAAATATGAAGTTTAATTTGGGTTTAACAATCAGTTAATCACCCAATTGTAACCGAACCAAACGGATCAATGGCAAAAACGGTTCGGGATTAAATCGACCAAATCAAACCTATATGACAGGGGGCCAATACTCCTTTCGATCCCTTTGAACTTTCTGTAAACGCAATTCATAAATCTTTCACTCAAACAATTGGAATTTGACTTTTGCTCATCGCAAGTTAGCCGAGGCTTTATCGAGCATAATCTCATCAATTCGGATGCAAGCAAGTAAGGTAAAGGCACCATCGTGATCGATTTCATATAGGGATCAAAAACCCTATGTTTGATTTCATTATTATCAACGAAATTGGGTTCAATGGGTATTACTTCGATTCTAGGGTTCATGTAATTTGGGCTTTTCTGGAATTTGCATTTTTAAGAATTTAAAACCCAACTTAAGCACGGCTGCGGCCCTTTGGTTCACTGGAAAAACATACTCCCTATACAAGGGAGGTCCCCGGTTCGAATCCGGGGAGCCTCACCTATTTTTTTATGTTTTTTTTGGTCTCCAAGATAATTATTAAAAACTTCTAAAATAATAAAGGTTTATTTTATAAACTATGTTAATTTAAAATCACATAAATATTTTTCTGTAATTTATTTATAAAGATAATCATACATTTTTATTTTAATATCCTAAAGCTAATGTTATAGTTAGCTTATTTCTTTATATAAAAAATTTAATCTTTAAATACTAGCTTAATTTATACAAACTATTATCTCTAACGTTGCTCTTAAATTATTGTTTAAATCGTGAGTATTTTATATAGATAGTTATAGAACTTTACTTAAATTTTATAAATTTTACAAATTATTAACGTTGCTCTTATTCATATCTTTACATAAAATATAAATATATTTCTTAGCATTTATTCCAAGAAAATATAATTGATATCCATTTGTTAAGCATAAGTGTTTGACAAAACCCCAAACACCAAATAAGAACCCTAGTCCTCGTTGATTTGTTAAACTCATTACAATAAAGCTTAAATCGTGAAATTATATATACTTAGGTGCATTGTGAAGGGCTACGTTGAAACGACGCTTGTTATTATTTCTTATTAATCATCCAATATATACTTATTTGATCAAGTGAGTATTTCTATACCCCTTTTTTATATTTTCACACTTTGGGGTGAAACATGTTACTTTATAAACATTGCACTTGTAAATGTTTGATTCTTGTAATCCTATGACAATTTACCTGTTTGTTGTGGTTAGTTGAACTTTGTGGCTACCATGTAATGTCGAATATATGTACAATCATTAACTATTGCTAGCCTAGCGAAGTCATAGATCTATGGGCCAGACAAGCCTGCTTGGTTGATCCAAGTACACTTAGCTAATCGTATATACTTATAAACGTTTGAGACTTGTAAAACTTTGTCGAGGTTTGATTGTGCATTCTGTCTTGCATCCCTAGTTACTTTGTTCTCTAACTTTCAAAATGAATTGTTATCTTTTATATACTTATGTATTGCAAACTATGGAAATCTCACCAGTATTATTGTTGACCTTTTATTTTTAACATGTTTCAGGAAACACTCAAGTTTGATCACCACTTTTGAAGCTTGTTCACACCTAGGAATGGACCTAGTTAAATAATGAACTAATTTGGCTTGTTACTACTTATGTCTTGTTATTTACTTTTTTTGAGACTTATTCTTGTAACGTACCTTTCAAACTTATGAATAATATATTTGTATTTAATAATAGCGTTATGTGGCTGTGAACGATCTTAACTCTCACTCCTCGACATTTCCGCCGTCAAGGTTGGGGTGTGACAGATTGGTATCTGAGCCCATAACTATAGGGATTTAGGTTATTAGAAATGGTGACCTAGACTATAGTTGCATGAACCTCATAGAAAGAACCTTATAAACTTGTTTATACTTATTGTTGCATGTCACATGATGCTATTTACTTAGGGATTCCTTTTGTGCAATATGATGCCCTTAGATAGGTGTGCCTTATAATTAATTAATTTGGTTATTTGTCTCCCTAAACTTAACTTTAACTCTTTAATTCTCCCCGACAAATGAACTTCCTAAACCTATTCTCAACGACATGTGGAATCTATACTTATCATCGTGGGTTCAATTCCTTAGACTCTATGTCTAATTTATGAAAATCTCATCAAGGTTTAGATTCTATGAACCAAAGAAATTTGTGTGACACATAGACACCTGTATTCTGGATTTCCTGGCAAAAGGCCTTCGGGCTAAGGCAAGCATATCGTATAAATCTCATTGCGAGACTAGTTATGCTTACCTGGGGATTTCTGGGATGAGTGATAAACTATGGTCAACATACACAAGTCTCTAAGGCAAATGGGTCAATTTACCTTGACGTGTCAACGATTCCAAATGGTGATGCGTTACCAAATGGGACCATCCTCTTGTATCTTAAAAATCCTTGATTCCATGAACTGGTTTATCAACAAAGCTTTAATATCTTCTCATTCTTATCACACAGAATGTTCCTGTTGATATTGAACCCATCTTATATTTCAACTCCTACGTTTAAACATCGTTACACGTTGGGCGTTTTATGCTACTATTTCTATACCTTGACCAACGTGTACATGACTCTTAATATATCCAAAGATATTGGGAATCTGAACCGAATGGTCTTCAAAACTCTAAATCGATACTTATGATTTTCAGATCTTCTTAAAAATGTGTCCCATAATTGAAGTCATGCAATGCTGTAAGGTGAAACTCCTACATCTCGGGATACTTTGACTAGACAAAGTGTAAATAGTAATCTGATTCGACCATTGAATCCAATTACTTGACTTGGAATCCATGAGATGAGTGATCGCTATTAGGCACGTATTTCCTTTCGAATGCAAATGGAATGTTCACATCTCATTGTGGTGTTGAATCATTCTTGTCATTTATTTCGTCTTCTTGATTTAAACTATTCAAGATTTGAACATCATCATACCTAATTTTGTTATCTCGAACTTTGACCTTAAATTTTGTAATTATGATTTTCCCTTTTGGTACATTGATGTAACTTGAAATTTTCCGAATTTCTAATTGATATTCTTTTCCTTTCGTTGTAGTCAAACTTTGTACCGTTTGTACCGTGAGAGATGCAAGAGTTTGCAAGTCAACCTATGACTAAGGACACTCGTATCTCCTAAATGATTCTATCTCATCAAACCAGGGGTGATTCCCTTACTTGATGATAATTCTTCATTCGTTTTGATAAATGGGTTCCAATTGTGTGTTATGAAATTTCATCTTCTAGATCGGAGTGATTTCCTTATCTTGAGGACTAACTTCAATTGTTTTCTTTGGAACTTGCATTCTACGAATGACATGATCTCACCAAAATAGGATTGAAACCCGTACTTTGGTGACAAATGTCAATCCTCGATTGTTTCCTTGTTATTATGAAGCTCAATCATCAAGATAGGCGTGAATTCCATACCTTGATGATAATTTCATTTTTTTTATGGATTGTATTTTCTCAAATGAAACGATCTCATCAAAGTAGGAGTGAATTCTGGATTTTGATGAAGAATTTCATTTTGCTATATTTTGTTTTTGTAAAACTTCACCGTTAAGATAGGAGTGATTTCCCTTACCTTAATGGTGAGTTACCTCATCTTATTTCTATAGATCCTTAACAACGAGTTAGGATCGAACTTTTTGATTTGGTAAGTTAGCGGTCATACCTTGGGAATACACCATCAAGTTAGGAGTGAAAACCACACCTTGGTGACTATTCTCATTTCTTGATCTCCAACTTACCAAGGTTTTTAATCAATTGACAGGAAACATGTAATGACTTGAAGGGTGAATCAATGTTAGTGTTTCGACCTATCAAGCCAAAGCATGATTTTGAACTTTGAAGGAGACCTGATCGCTCTAGGCTAATTTTGTTTCCGAACTTGGAGCATTTAAATTCTTGAATCGACTTCATTCCCTTTATCCTCAGGTTTTGATTTGATCTAGCTATATGGAACCATTTATTCTTTACTTATCGACTTTCATTTTGAATTCTCATCAACACATGATTGCGCGATGGTAGCCTTCTTAAACAATCTTTTTGCTAAATAAAGACATTATCAACTTGTATTCATGTCTTTCTAGACACACGAATGTTCTCAGCTGTGCTTATGGGTTTGATGAACTACGTATGCAAACTGTACTTGAAAATTTGCTACCTTGCAAAACATGGTTACAAATGCATTTCTTATTGTTTGCGTCACTTCTTGAATCACTTTTGAATCCTTAACCTTGGAAATCTTTAAAAACTCTATCTTGATTTCGATCAACGAGACTCGTTATTACTTTCATTGTGACGCGGATATGGAGGTTAATAAAATTTCGTAATTTGTAGTCATGGGCTTGGCGTAAAAGAAAGGACATAACTTGGTATATGTCCAAGTGTCTCACCTCCAAATATGACAAAGCCTAACACCCGTGTTCCTGAGAATCTCCGTTAAACTTTTCATTCACCAAAATGCCTCTTATATAGATGTCATGATGACGATTGGTGCATTATAGACCGATTGGCTAATTGCATATTAACTCATGTGGGATAACGAGTCGAGAAATTGACTTGTATCTATCCCAAATAGTCGTATACCGTGGTATGTCGTTAAATATCGATCGTTAATTTTAATGGTCGATTCATTTTCCTGCTATTAGCAATGTTTCTAGTCATCGTTGTGAACGCATTTCAAAATCTTCGCATATCGTATTATTCTTAGACCGACGATTTGGTCAAAGGAGCAATACATATTCACAAGATATGCGTTAAGATCGCTTCGGTGACGTTTGGGATTCTTAAATTCCGACGGTTAACCTTTCTTACAATTGATGGTCTCAAGTCATCACTTTATTACGTAAATACGTTCTAGATGTTGTCTAATATACCACGGTAACTCGTCATCGTCTTCCAACGTTTCATGTGTCAACTCTCAAAGAGTCTCGTATTTCACTGAAAGAGTTCAAATTGGTATGCATTATGTCAAGAGACTTGTAAGGTTCCATGAAGTGAAACATCTCATCCGTAATCAAACGTGTATCACTGGCCGTTGTACACTTACTCTTCATTATAACTCCTTTTGTTCATTTAAGTTCATTCTTAATTTCGTTGTATCACTGTGACATCTCATATTTTCGTTAAATTAAAAGTAAACTTTGTTAAGTTTTAAAAGGACCTTTTATGTTAATTTTGAAACTTTGAGGAATTATTATGCTTAATAATTAATTTGGTGATTAACAAATTAATTAAATGAATAATAGAAATAATATTATTAATGTTTAAAATGTTTGTTTATTATTAATTAAATGAATAATAATAATAATAATAATAATAATAATAATAATAATAATAATAATAATAATAATAATAATAATAATAATAATAATAATAATAATAATAATAATAATAATAATAATAATAAGAAGAGTAACAAGTCATAAATAATTGATAAGTTTAAAAATGGTTAAATCTTAAAGTTAAATTAAGTCCGGGGGCTTAATTGTAAATCTAGAAACTTAAGTTATGAAGATTTGTGCATAAAATGTTAATACTAAAGACTACATGGACTAACTTGTAAATATTTGAAACTAAACCCAACCCTTCCCGTCGACCCATGCTTTTCCGGCAACCTTCACCGGCGAGCTCCGGTGAGGGCAAAACGCTCAACAAACAAACGATTCGACCGAATTAAAGTCAATAATGCGAACGTGGACACGAATCGAATGTATAACCGGTGTTAATTCGATCAAAATGATGGTTTCATTAAGAAATCACATGAAACCGAATGTCACCAAGCAATTACACCTAAAATCCGTTTAATTGAGCCGTTTGGATGATTAGAAACGTACATTTAATCACTAAAAAACTAAATATGAAGTTTAATTTGGGTTTAACAATCAGTTAATCACCCAATTGTAACCGAACCAAACGGATCAATGGCAAAAACGGTTCGGGATTAAATCGACCAAATCAAACCTAT
This sequence comes from Flaveria ramosissima, assembly GCA_025215565.1. Classification (NCBI taxonomy): domain Eukaryota; kingdom Viridiplantae; phylum Streptophyta; class Magnoliopsida; order Asterales; family Asteraceae; genus Flaveria; species Flaveria ramosissima. The sequence goes on along the minus strand of CM046029.1, from coordinate 25,142,993 downwards.
ATGACAGGGGGCCAATACTCCTTTCGATCCCTTTGAACTTTCTGTAAACGCAATTCGTAAATCTTTCACTCAAACAATTGGAATTTGACTTTTGCTCATCGCAAGTTAGCCGAGGCTTTATCGAGCATAATCTCATCAATTCGGATGCAAGCAAGTAAGGTAAAGGCACCATCGTGATCGATTTCATATAGGGATCAAAAACCCTATGTTTGATTTCATTATCATCAACGAAATTGGGTTCAATGGGTATTACTTCGATTCTAGGGTTCATGTAATTTGGGCTTTTCTGGAATTTGCATTTTTAAGAATTTAAAACCCAACTTAAGCACAGCTGCGGCCCTTTGGTTCACTGGAAAAACATACTCCCTATACAAGGGAGGTCCCCGGTTCGAATCCGGGGAGCCTCACCTATTTTTTTTATGTTTTTTTTGGTCTCCAAGATAATTATTAAAAATTTCTAAAATAATAAAGGTTTATTTTATAAACTATGTTAATTTAAAATCACATAAATATTTTTCTGTAATTTATTTATAAAGATAATCATACATTTTTATTTTAATATCCTAAAGCTAATGTTATAGTTAGCTTATTTCTTTATATAAAAAAATTTAATCTTTAAATACTAGCTTAATTTATACAAACTATTATCTCTAACGTTGCTCTTAAATTATTGTTTAAATCGTGAGTATTTTATTTAGATAGTTATAGAACTTTACTTAAATTTTATAAATTTTACAAATTATTAACGTTGCTCTTATTCATATCTTTACATAAAATATAAATATATTTCTTAGCATTTATTCCAAGAAAATATAATTGATATCCATTTGTTAAGCATAAGTGTTTGACAAAACCCCAAACACCAAATAAGAACCCTAGTCCTCGTTGATTTGTTAAACTCATTACAATAAAGCTTAAATCGTGAAATTATATATACTTAGGTGCATTGTGAAGGGCTACGTTGAAACGACGCTTGTTATTATTTCTTATTAATCATCCAATATATACTTATTTGATCAAGTGAGTATTTCTATACCCCTTTTTCATATTTTCACACTTTGGGGTGAAACATGTTACTTTATAAACATTGCACTTGTAAACGTTTGATTCTTGTAACCCTATGGCAATTTACCTGTTTGTTGTGGTTAGTTGAACTTTGTGGCTACCATGTAATGTCGAATATATGTACAATCATTAACTATTGCTAGCCTAGCGAAGTTATAGATCTATGGGCCAGACAAGCCTGCTTGGTTGATCCAAGTACACTTAGCTAATCGTATATACTTATAAACGTTTGAGACTTGTAAAACTTTGTCGAGGTTTGATTGTGCATTCTGTCTTACATCCCTAGTTACTTTGTTCTCTAACTTTCAACATGAATTGTTATCTTTTATATACTTATGTATTGCAAACTATGGAAATCTCACCAGCATTATTGTTGACCTTTTATTTTTAACATGTTTCAGGAAACACTCAAGTTTGATCACCACTTTTGAAGCTTGTTCACACCTAGGAATGGACCTAGTTAAATAATGAACTAATTTGGCTTGTTACAACTTATGTCTTGTTATTTACATTTTTTAAGACTTATTCTTGTAACGTACCTTTCAAACTTATGAATAATATATTTGTATTTAATAATAGCGTTATGTGGCTGTGAACGATCTTAACTCTCACTCCTCGACGTTTCCGCCGTCAAGGTTAGGGTGTGAGATTTATGCTTATGGCTATGTTGTCGTGAATATTGACTAAACACGACACAAGTCCCCTTGTTGTCGGGTGTCGTCATGACACGCTTGTCATCATTTATTATATTGCATCTCTATCGCTTACCATGTGTTATGACGATCCCGATCTCGTTACATCCCCGTGTTTCCACTTTTAGCAGGGGTGTGACACCCACCCGCAAACACATTCACACACATACATACGGGTGAAAACCCATTTTAAAATAAAACGTTCATACATGCATTTCACGCCCCAAATCAGTTCAGAACAAGTAAAAAGGGGGTTCTAGAACTCACCTTAGCAGCTCTTTGGGTATGACTTCCTTCAAAACCCGTTTGCTACAAGTTCAACACCTAGAAACCCACCAAAACACACAACCGAACACACACAAACACACATAAGCATATAACCGAGGCTAAGGCCAGTTAAGAACACTCAAAAACCATGAATTCTTACCTTGAATACGATCTCTTCTTGTTCCTCTTCAAATATCCGAGAGTTTCTGCTCTTCTTCACTTTCTCTCTACAAAATCCGATTGAGTGATGTGAGTAAGCAACATGGGCGGCCATGTTGCTTTATTCACCTACTTTTTCAAAGTTTTGTCCTTTTAACACTTTAAACCCCTTGGCTTGGGTTAAATTGCATTTCTTTCTTCTCCTTCACTCTTATTCTTTCTTTCATAGTTTTAAAAATAACCGTGTGTTACACATATGGATAAATTGCATGATACTCTTGTATGTTAAGTTATCATATATGATTAAACAATATTTCAACTAATATGTCACCAACGGGTCAAACGGGTCAACTAGGTTAACCTAGGATTATTGAGTTTCTATGTGTACACGCACTTATGTACTTGTGTGTTCTAGGTAACCTTTGAAGGGTTGTCTTTGCACCTATCACCAGTCTCTTTATTCGTAATCATTACACACCAGGTGAGTTCATGCCCCTTATTTTATAAACCTTCTTTTGGGGGAGGTAGCATACTTGTACTCAAACGCTATTTTATTATTATCATAAGTTGTGTATGTTTTAACATAGTGCTAATACCATGGAAAGTCCTCACACTTTTGGATCGTTCATAATGATAACTAGCGAGGAATCTTGGGTAGTATTACTGGGTCTGACGAGCCCCACCCGTGAGACTGGAGGTCAAGCGGGTGCAGTATTGTCCTACACACAAACATTCGTCACGACGTGGTAAGTCGTGACGGGAGGCAACAAACGCAACACAGTTAGCTTCGATCGCGAAATCACTATTGTTAATACATGTGAATATAGACTAGCTATCTATTTCAATGCACTTCTTATGTTATACAATTGTAAATATTATGATAAACGCAAACTCTTGAACTCACCAGCCATTATGTTGACATTTTAGCATGCTATTCTCAGGTCGTTAACTTCGCTTGCCATTAGGAGCATCACACGGGTCCAGCATGCATTCTAAGACTTTATTTTAAAGACATCTTGTTGGTTTTGATTTATAAGTGTTTAATCATTTGGGTTGGCGTGTGTTTTGCCATATTATGCACTTTTTTTATACTTTGGGTTTGTCTTATTTACAAAACGCTTCCGAATGGTTTTACAGTTTAAACTTTGGTTGGTTTTATTTTAAATATGGCATATAGAGTCGTTCTGAGTAACTATTGACTGTGATCCAGGTTTGTCACACGCTGTTGGAGCTGTAAAAGATAGTCTATATTATCAACATAGTGAAAGTCAACAAAAGTCAACATCACGGTCAAAGTCAACAAAAGTCAAACCCGACACGTTCGAGACGAGGAACCGAGACGAGACGTTGAAGATTTAAATGACTAGGAGTTTTATTGTAATAAATATATTTTGTGTGAACAAAATATATTTTATCTTGTTTTTAGTCATTTTTATGCTTAATATGTAATTTTGTATTAATTAGCCTAAGTCTAGGGAGTTAAGTGCAATTAGTGAATTTTAGTCTAGACTATAAATAGGTTAATTGTCATTAGTGTTGGTTAATGGTTGAATGACCAATTGATTGAGGGATTTACTTGTAAACAATATTATTAGCAATCAATAGAGATCAAAGGGGTTTTATTGTGATTATCATATTTTGATCTAACTCTTCATGATTTGATTCAAGTTTGATCATCCTGGAATTACAATTTGGTATCAGAGCCATTTTGGATCAAATTCACTGAAGATTTGAAGATTTTTAGAGAGAGAAGTTGAGGTTTTGGTTGTTTTTGTTCAATATCAAGTTTTCATCAATTTCGGATTAGATTTGAGTGTTATTGATATGGAATCTGATTGAAGTTTGCTTGTTATTGGTTGGGAAAGCTCTGTTAATCATCAGGTATCAAATATTTTGAGATTTGGGCGTTTTCAGATTGATTTCGTGTTGAAAAAGTTTTTCAGCTTCGTTCAGCGAAATTACCAGTTCATCCAGCGAAACTACGAGTTCTTCTAGCGAAACTACATCGGTTATCCTCATTAAAGTTGTTTTCTGCTGTCCTGCGAAACTAGTTTCATTGAACGAAAGTTCAAAAGTGCTTGTGGTTGATTTACAAGCGAAATTGCTGTCGAAAGTATCATTGAACGAAAGTTCAAGCTTGTTTTGTGCGAAATTGTCGGCGAAACAAAGCAGTTTAAAGCATTTGGCTAGCGAAACTGCTGCCGGAATTTCCAGCGAAACTACTGTCGGCTCAGCGAAACTAGATATTTCTGCGAAACTAGCTCTGCGAAACTACAATTTCGGTGAAATTATCATTTTGTTTCAGCGAAACTAGAATGTCAAAGATGACTTTTTCCCCTTAGTTGGGATTAATTGAGTTCACCCCAGTTGCTAAGATTGTCTAGCGTGACATTTAACAAATAATATTTTTCCCGGGGGAGAATTATTCTAAATTTTTAGGGAAAAATATTTTTTTGTTTAAACAAAATAAAAATAAAAATGGCTTTTGCAGAACTGATTAAATCTTTCGAATCAGATGATCTCACAATTGCACAATGTCGGTTTGATAATTTTGCAGCTTTAAAAAATGAAACGATGTCTGATTTTGTTGATCGTTTTCTGTTGGTGGCAAGTAATCTGAAGAAGTTTGATGCCCAATCGGGAAATCATGAACAAGTTTTAAGATTGCTTGATTCCCTCCCATCAGAATGGAGCTCACACGGCAAGTCGATTAAAAGAGATAGAGGTTTTTGGGATTACAAACTAAAGGAGGTGATCAACAAACTGAAAGAAATGGAGTTGGATATCAAACATAGTGAGTACTATGAAGCAACATATCTAACTCCAAAGATCACTTCAAACTCCAAAGAGAAAACAGAAGAGAGATCAGATTCTGGCACCAATTCCGACGGTTTACCGAAACCTAGAACTGAAGAGGTACAAGAAGAGCTTAAGCAGACATCAATGGGTGAAGGTGGAGCTGAGTTGAATGCTGAAGTTTGTGATGCTGAGAAGGAAGAGGAATGGAAGCGAAATACCAGAGTTTGCAACTGTGAGAAGGCTCTTACTGCTGAAAGAGTCATCCTGGATCTTCCATACGAGACAGTTCAGGATATGTGTTCTTCTGCTTGCAAAATTCGTTTATTTGGTGTGTATAAAGCTAATAGGTTACTTTTAGATAACCAAAAAGAGTTAACCACCATAAATGCAGAACTTAAAAAGAATGAAGCCAAGTATTTCATAAAATTAAATGAAGCTTTAAAAGAAAATGATCATTTAAAACGAACTCTTCTTGAAAGAAATGTTGAAATTAATCTTTTAAACGAAAGAGTCACTTTGGCTGAATTTGAAACAAGCAAGCTTAAAACAAAGCTTGATAGATGGACCATATCCGGAATGAAGCAGGAAGAGCTACTGTGTAAACAAAGGGGAGCTAGGATTAAAATGGGAGTGGGTTGTGGTGAAAATCCATACGTCTATCCTCCTCCTACCACCCATTGTTACTCTCCTATGCCTCAACCTCATCCATCTAATGATTTGATTGAAGCTGCAGAAACAAATAGTTTAAATGCAGGTTTAAGCGACGTTAATCTTAAAGAGGTTAGAGATGTGCAGGATTCTCCTGTAGGTTTGGGATTTCTCAGGCAGGGGTCTGATAAGAAGATTAATGACGATATTACCTCTGATGCTCCAAAACCAATTTCAGTTGCTTCTCCAACTTTCTTCAACAAATTCAAATTAGGTAACATTCCTTCGTTTGTTCCCGTCAGGTTTGTAAAAGAAGGAACAATTGTTGAATCATCAGACAATCAGAATCATATAAGCGAAGCCAACACAATAGGAGGTGTCAATCAAGATCCTTTGGAAGTAGATCTGTGTATACGAGACTGGATAAGCTCAGATGATGAATCAATCATAGAGGAGCGTGTTGATTCATCTCATATCAAGATATCTCCTGACAGTGTCAAGTCTCAAAAGCTTCCTAAAATTGAATCAAGACCGATACGGATCTCTTCTCCAACTGCAAAACAATCCAATCAACCAGTGATGATCTCATTCCCTGTTTTGCACAGGAAACGTCAAAACAAGCAAGAATCTGCTACAAGCTCACAGCAATCCTCATCACCACCTGCACAACACGGGACTACAAAGAATCAAAAGCCTTTCAAGGCTTGTTTTGAGTGTGGAAAAGAAGGTCATGTGGTAAAGAAATGTCCTTAAAGACTTGTTTCGGATGGTAAGGCAAACCGAATTGCTTCTCCGGATCACACTCAATAAAGAATGTTCCAATTGGTAAAAGCAATACGGGTTGCTTCTCTGGTTCAAAAGGTAAAAAGCAAACATCTTTGAATGGTTGGATGAAAACCCCTCCATCCAAACCTTTTCATGTGAAGCCGGTTTCATATGATACAAAGATGAAAATGACCAAAGGTTCAAAACCAAATTCTTTTCCTTCCGGTCTTAAACAGAAATTGATTTCCAAATTTAATTCATTCAAATCCAAATTAATTGAACCGAAACAAATTTGGCAAATTAAAAAGAAGGATACACCAACCCCCGAATGTTTAAATGGTTGTGTGCCAAAGCAGGTTTCTTATATTAATGAAAAAGGAACTTCCAGGACTACGATGGCCTGGGTTTCCCTTTCTAACTAATTTGTTAATGAGTGCAGGAACAATTTAGGAGGACTGTTAGTAATCCGGTTTACTGACAGAGATTGTTTCTAATTCAAATTTGAGGCGAAACAAACAGGTTAAGGTCATGGTATTTTATCCACAATCTGGATTCTTATCTGCACAATCACAGTTCTCACTTCACAGTCACTGCATATTTCTTGATAATTCATTTCTTATCTTGATAAGCGGTGTAGTTTGGAAGACCTTCTTTGATAAATTTTTATTTTTGTACAGTTTATAAAAAAAAATATAAAAAAATATATAAAAAATAATAAAAAATAATAATAAATAATAATAAAATAAAAAATAATAAAAAAGAAAAGTTTGCAAAAATAAAAATTTAGGGGGAGAGTATAAGTAAATAAAAATGAAAAGAGAACTGAGAACTTGATTCGAGATGATTGAGAAATGATTGTATATCTTCTTGAAATGCTTGTTTTTGCATGACTTGCGTTTGAAAAATGAGAAATGATAGTAACTGATGCTGTTATCTGATTTACATCTTATGTTTAAGTGCAAATAATAGAAAAACAAACAGATTCTTTATTGATATGCTTGGTAGACTCAGCCTGAAGAATAAAGTAGACAGCAGCATCATGATTTAAATTAAAATATATGCTTAAGGACGTCTGGATTTACGCAATCATTTTTGGCCTGCACAAAAATTGAGTCCCGACAAAAATTGGATTGAGAATTGATCTTTCACCCACCATGATACAAATCATATAAGCCATATCTTTGAGCCATGATTGGTGTATTTATGTGTCTTGTGTTTGTGCTAATCTCCTCTGCTGTACGGAAGTACTGACCTGGAGTGATGATCTCCTCTGCTGTACGATAGTACTGACCTGGAGCTCTCATCGGCACATGGTTAAATGGTTATCTCCTTTGTTATATGTGAGTATAGACCTGGAGCTCTCACCATTTTGATCTAAGTTTGTCAAATCATCTAACGATGAATTCATCACAAAATATAATATTCTGATGATAATCACTTGCACACTAATGTACACGCCTACTCTATAAAGATCATAAAAAAAATTCAAGAAATCCTGAGGTTGGGTAAGGGTTTTTGCCAAATGATTGTGGGGTCCTAACATTCTAAAGCATCTAATCGAACCTTAACAAATCATTTGCTGCTTGTTGATAAAGATAGGGCATGGTTTAAGTGGACAAACAGCAATCGTTATTGATTTGTTTGAGAATTTCAAAATCATTCAAAGACTATGATTAGATTCAGTTATTAGTGTGATCTCATTGCTTGTCGATGATTAATTTCATCTTTGTGCTAAAGTATATCTTGAGGATGTGATCTCATGATCAATTCAGTTCTCGGTTTTAATTGTTATAAAAAAAACAAAAAAAATAATAGATAAAAAATGTTATAAATGTATATAATGTAAAAAATTATAATAAAATTTCATTTTAATTTCTCTAAGGTCTTCCATATTATGTTGTTACAATTTTATCGTTTTTCAAGCATTTCACAGAAATTGCGTACAAACGAACACGGATTCGCTTGTTTTTCACACACAGATAAACACGGGTTTATTTTGTTAAAATGAAATGATCTAATTAGAAATGTCGAGATTATGTTTGAGAATGTGTTTCATATTTTTGCTGTAAGTGATGGCCGATCATCAGTTGAGCAGTGTACCTGATCAGAAGTTTGCAGAAGATACCGAGCTAGGAATTCTCCTCCTGCATCTTCTGAAGCACTCGAGATTAGAGATTTGGGAAAGTTGTTCCAATATCCTCACAAAGGATGCACTCAAAAAGGGGGAGCATATAAATAGGGGGAGCTTATGAGATGAATAACTTTTCTCATCAAATTCAAAAAGCTTTATTTTGAAGATCTTTCTACTGTTGATTTCTCGGGGCTGAATTCGTATGAAGACGTTGATAATGATAGACTAAGGGGGAGTATTGTTGGAGCTGTAAAAGATAGTCTATATTATCAACATAGTGAAAGTCAACAAAAGTCAACATCACGGTCAAAGTCAACAAAAGTCAAACCCGACACGTTCGAGACGAGGAACCGAGACGAGACGTTGAAGATTTAAATGACTAGGAGTTTTATTGTAATAAATATATTTTGTGTGAACAAAATATATTTTATCTTGTTTTTAGTCATTTTTATGCTTAATATGTAATTTTGTATTAATTAGCCTAAGTCTAGGGAGTTAAGTGCAATTAGTGAATTTTAGTCTAGACTATAAATAGGTTAATTGTCATTAGTGTTGGTTAATGGTTGAATGACCAATTGATTGAGGGATTTACTTGTAAACAATATTATTAGCAATCAATAGAGATCAAAGGGGTTTTATTGTGATTATCATATTTTGATCTAATTCTTCATGATTTGATTCAAGTTTGATCATCCTGGAATTACACACGCCTCGCGGTAAAACTCCGCATGTAGATTTTGAGGGTGTGACAAAGAAAAAGATTATAATTTGGAAGAAGAGATTAAGGAAGTGGAAGAGGAACTGAGGGTGCAACCAGAGAAATGATCAAAGAAGAAGGCAGATTAGGGAGAGACTGCTAATGTAACTGAAAAGAGATCTAAGCACAAACAACAAGCCTTTTCTGAAGATCATGTATAGGTTGGACTCACTTTAGTATAGTTTGTTTACTTTACTTGTAATAGGACTTTTGTTAGTTTCCTTTTGTATGTTCTTAGAATTGTGTATTTTTAGCAGTCCAGCGAAACTGTGAGCGAATCTGTAAATTCGCTCACAGTTTGCTGTTCTAGTTTACCCGGCGAACTTATATTCTGCCGGGCGAAACTGTAGTTTCGGCATGACAGTTTCTGCGAAACTACAACTGCTATATATACTTTGTTAATTTCATTGTAAGGTATGCTTGCTGTTAGGACCTGGTATTTGAACGAAATACCTAGTGATTAGCGTGTTAAACCAACTCAAATAGTGCGGAATCCTATTTGATTGGCGATCCAATCAGTGAGAACACACGATGAATCAATCAAGAATTGAAATCAACGTCAGAAATCGATTTGCAATCGTTCTGATGTGTTCTGTGAACTTGGAGAACGATTTGGGAGGCTTCTGGACGGCTAGGGTACGTTTGGAATCGTAATGGGATGAATGCTTTTGTTTTTCCACGAATTGGGTCTATTTATAGGTTAGTATTGTTCAATCGTGCGACTGGGCCATAAGTATGGTTCAGTCGTGCGATTGAACCGTGCGGTTGATTCATCCGCACGACTGAGTGTTCAGTCGTGCGATTGAGTCAATCTTATGTGTCAATCATACGACTGATCCAGTCTCCTGTTTCAGTCGTGCGATTGAGTCAATCGTATGAAGTTATTCATGCGTGTGGTCCATTCGCATGGGCCATTCGCATGAGAACTTCATTAAGTTAAGTTTGAATGTTTTAATTAATATAACATAATGTGCAATCATTCAAACAATCATAAACCCAATCAATTCAATCACGACTCATTAATGAAATATTAAACATCACAAGTAACAACCAATTCATATCATTTCATTAATCGATACTATTACATCATAATAGTCAGACAAGATTTATTACATTACAACTCATGATCTAGGAACATACATGCATCAACAAACTCCCCCTTGGACCTAGATCTATCTAATCTCTTGTCTTCTGCATAACCTCCTTATACTTCTTGTACTTCTCCTCTTTAGTGACTCCTGCGTGTATCTCAAACGCAAAGCAAAGTCGTATAACGTTTTGGAACTAGAGGGCTTGTACAATGTCTTGTGTGTCATAGAACAGTGGCCACTTGTATAATGTATAGACATCATTAGCAGACAAGTTGGTTAGCCACATCGGGTCGAATACTCTGATAGTATCCATTTGGCCCTCTTTATTCAGAACTATGACAGCTTCAGCGGTTCTCCAATCATAGTACCACCATTTGAAGTGTGGAGTGAAGTCCTGTGGCATTTCCCTGAGAGGGATTCTCGACATAGTACGCGGGGGACTCCACTTCAGCACAATCTTGGGCTTGCCAGTAATGGCATCAACCTCAGACCTTCTTATATACCTCGTAGGCTGTTGTGGTCTGAAGTTAACCCATCTGGTGTGGTACTCCTTCTTCAGGCAGCCTCAAACCAGCCTGACATCTTTCTTGGGTCAGCATACAGCAGCTTTAGCTTAGCCAGCTGGTTGAGCTCAAAACCAGGTAGAGTAGAGTTTCAGATCATGTGGGAACCTGAAGTACTCTATGCCCTGCTCCCTCTTAACTGCATACGCGTTAATGTCATCAAAATAAGCCCATGATATAATCCTGCCTGACACCTTATGGTGTTTCTTGACTCTGTAGAGCTTGGTGTAGGCATCTTTCTTTGGTGCAGCACGCTAGGCTCTTACTTCTTCAAAACAGGCAGCCCACTCAGCCTTGCGAATATCTACGTCATCATTGGAGGCTTGGGCTGTTCCTTCAGTCTTTTCGGTTTCCTGCTCCATCTTGTTTAGTACCTCAAACGTATCACTAACTAGGGACTCACCCAGATTGGGGACCACATTACCCTCGGTGTCAGCATACTGAGGGTACTCTTCTGCAGTAATATCTTCAACCTCAACTTCATCAACGTCATTTAGTTCTTCATCACTGGTTGAATCAACTGTTGGAGCATCCTTGACTATTTCATCAGGATTGAGTCTGAACATCTCTGCCAGTTGCTCATCAGATAGGTCATGAATTATTTCCCCTTCTTCAGGGGTATAACTCACAGACCGTCTCACAATCCCTTGTAGGTCAAGAATCATGGTTAATTGAGTCTTGACCATTTGAAGGGGAGCAAAGTCAAACTCATCCCTTTGAAAGTTTGGATCTGTTTGATATAAACATTCAACACATAAACCATTAGTAAGTAATCAAACAGAGTTATATTAACTTAATATATAAACATTCAACACACTTGTTTTTCATTACATGATTCAAATACAAAATAAATAAATACATAAGACATCTAATCTGTACTTTTGTCTTGAATCATGGGCGTGTCGCTCGGAGGAGCAGAAGTGGTGGATGACTGGTCCTGTCGATGCTTAGATCTTCGCTCTTGACCAGAAGCAGAGGCCGATGCAGCCGCATCCCCTCCTTCTGCTTCGTATCATCATCTCTACCTTCTGTCCTGTCTTTCCTCAGTCTCTTCCTCATCATCATTCATCTTCCATCATCATCATCATCTTCATCATCACCATCTCCATCATCCCGTCACCCTCCTTTAGCTTCAAGGGCTCATCCTTCGACCCCTTTAACCCAGCATAATCGTCTTGTTGGTCGTCTCCAAACTCCTCTATACGTTTGACGGGACTGGGCCTGCTGGTCCTGGAGTTGGGACACCTCGACTCTCTGTGCATCGATTAGCTGGTTCTGCTGGTCTATCACCCGAGCCTGCTCTGCCATTTGCTGAGACTGGGCAGCAGTCAGGTCGGTCAGCTGGCGGATCTGCGCCTCCTTCTCCTCATCTGCAGCAAGCAGGCGCATCACCATACGGTTAGCGCTGAGAGCTGCTCCTCTACCCGATGTGAGGTAGAGTAGATCCATAAACATGTGGTGGCTGGGCTGAGGGTCCAGCATGATGTGAGGTGGTGGTGGTGGTGGAAGTGGCAGTGGTGAATATGGGTCGTAGGCTGGTGCTGGTGATGTAGTGTGAATGGTAGGTGGTGGATGGGAAGGATACAGTGGTGGAAGGTAAGGTGGTGGATGTGATAGTGGGAGTAGTAGTGGCTGTGGTGGCTGTGGTGGATGGGTGGTAGGTCAGAGATGGTGGTAGTGGTGGCTGTGGTGGTGGAAGTAGTGGCAGCAGTGGTAACGAAGGTCAGGCGACGATTCTTCTTCTTCAATCCATGGGGTTGAGCCATCCGCTTCCTCCTAGTCCCGGTGAAGTGGATGCTCCCCCTGTAGCTCTGCCCACTGAACCCGGAACATAGTTCGGGTCAGTCTCTCTCTCTAGGAGTCCCGAGGGTGTTCACAACCACCTAAAGCCCGTGGTCTGTGGGAACAACTTTGCTTCCCACAGTCCTAGTGAGGGGCTCCTCATGACTCCTCCTCCTCTTGATCCCCAGCTACAAACTCCTGATGGAAAACCGGCCATCTCAGCAACCTCTCCGGCAGTGGCTGACCCCAGGGGAATAACGTCTGAATCAGTGCCTCTAGGTGGAGCAGGCATATCATCCCCGGCGTCGCCGCTATCATCATCATCTGAGTCAGTATCTGGTATAGCAATATGCTCAACATCTGAATCACTGTCATCGTGGCGCCACTTTCTCTTGGCTGGCACCACATAATCAGCACGGGCCAGATGCCCAAACAGCATCCTGACAGGGGGCTTCACCTGCTTCCCCCTGTATACCTTCATCCGGCCTAGCGTAGTGTCATCCATGACCTCAAGAACAACAGCATCATCCTTCTCCTTTGGCAGGGAGGGGAGCTTCTGGTCAATGATCATTTGCATAAATCTAGGGTACATACAGAAGCCTTCCTTCCCTTTCCCCTCGATGTTCTCCACCAGGTAGGTGTAGGTGAATATCATCTTGGAGAAGCTGAACGGGTGGTTCAGCACCAACGCAACATAAGCGTTCTGGATCTGGTCGGAAAGCTCATCAAAACCTCCCTTCCTGAAGCTATACACTTTAGCAGCACGTGCGCAAGATACTTAAGCTGGGACAGAGGTTACTCTTGTGAGTACCCCAGCATTGATGTCCCCAGAGTACTTGGCTCCAAGAAACATTCTTTGACAGTGAGGGGGTGTAGACGAGTAGGACAATCAGCATCATCCCCTAATGTAGAACAATCCTCAAATCCTCCTCTGATACGGTGATAGCCTCACCAAAGATCGTACTCCTGATGCAATGAGGCTCAGAGGATCTATCAACAGTCGCGCCTTCCCAGAAGGCCTGCTGCACTGATCTATACGGAGTGCATGGTGTAGAGATAGCATGAGCAATCCTGGATCTCAACAGAATGTAATGATGCCTGCGAAGTCAGCTGCGTTCCTGGATGTCAAATCCAGATGAGCACATATGTTGTGCTTGGTGCTCATGTCCATCGACTCGCCATCTGTAAACAAAACAATATAAACATTAGTTTCGTTGGCTAAAAGCATAATGAAACACTTAGACTTTGAATACAATGTCCTGTCATGCGATTGAGGTTGTGCGACTGAAGACAGTCGTGCGACTGAACAGGGCGAATGAGGGTCAGACGTGCGAATGACCTCATGCGTACGACTGAGTGTGCGACTGGACTCATGCGCATGTACTCTTATGCGGTTACCAGTCGTGCGACTGAGTCTCATTCGCATGGTTCAGTCGTGCGGTTAAGTAAATCGTCCCCTTCAGTCGTGCGACTGAAGTTCATCCGGACGACCAGTCGCCTGTCTCAGTGTTCAGTCGCCAATCGTTCGAAACTTCACAAACTAAGTCTTTTAACTCAATTAACCGGTTCATTATACTCGCATTCTCGTTACTAATAACCTATTTGACTTTAATTTTAACGTTTGCTTGTTTGAATAGGTTATTAGGGCTTTTGTCTCGGTTCAGGTTCACGTCGAACAATCCAAGTTAGGGTTCCAATCCTTCTGTTTTTGGTTAAACAAGACTTCAATTACCTGTATGATGAATGGAGAACGTCAGTGAATCACAATCAAATGTAAAACTAGGGCAAATAAAATTTTGGCAGAGTAACGGTAGGGAGTGCGATTTAGGGGCGATTTTGAGGGGGTGATGAGTCTCTGCGACCGACTCCACCTCTATTTATACCAACCCTAGATCCAACGTGCGACTGAGTTCATACGCACCTTTCAGTCGTGCGAGTGGGACTCAGTCGTGCGATTGGGTCAGTCGCTCTTCTCCAGTCGTCCGACTGAGTTCAGTCGTGCGACTGACTCACTCGTTCGCACTTAAGCCTCCGACTGGACTAATCGTATGGGCCATTCGGTTTGATGGTCCACTCATAGTTCATTAGTGCGAATGGATTCATTCGTATGGTTAGTCCATACGTATGGTCCATTCGTGTGCGAATGGGTCATACTTAGTTAATTTTCTGCCATTTGACCAATTTACATTTTAAACCCTTTTAACTTTATGAAATTAACATTATGAACCTTTGATCATCTTAGACATGACATCTTATCTGTGAAAACACATTTGATCACCTCAGACGTGACCATTTTTATCTTGAAAACCTTTTGATCACCTCAGACGTGATCTTTTTAAAAACACTTTGTCACTCAGACGTGACTATTTAACCTTTCAAAGCACATATGGTCATCTCAGGGACATGACCCTTTAGTGAGTTGATTCCTTACTGATTTTCCTGATGTAGTCCGACAAACTAATAAAATTAAAATTAAAAACACTAACTAACTTAGGAACTAAAACAAATTACATAAACAGACATATTTTGGCTTTTTTGAGAGATAAATCCAGAGGTTGATATCTACGGGATTTGGTTCGGGAGTAGAAAGCTTCAACTTAGATTGATCATATCTGGACCAATTCAATTTTGGAATCATACAAGTAAGTCAATCATTGGGACTAGTTATTAAAACTTTGATGCTCAAATTCTCGGTGTTTATCCAGAGTCGTTAGCAACTTAAGGAAATCATACTGAAACTCTTAGATTTTCACATTGATTTTAACTTTGAGCATGTAGCCACAATTGATTGTCAGTATGTTTGTCCACTTAAATCCATACACAGACTTTTGACATAGACTGGTGACTATTTAGGTTTAATTATTTCAACTAACATGTGTGGATCCCACACTTATATGGTAATCAACATTCCTCAGGAGCTTTTGAGCGGTCTACGGGTATTATTACAAGAAGAGACTATTCTTAGAGCTTTCAAAGAGAAGCCTGTCTCAGGTCAGTGCCTCGCACAGCAGAGAGGCGGCAAACAACAATGAATTCTAGAATATCTAGGTTATGCTTATCTCAGGTCAGTGCCATCGCACAGAGAGAGGCACACAACCTATCTCCTGTTAGAGCAGCTTATTTTATTTTGCAACAAAATGACCAAAAACATAAGTCATTAGCTTTATTGCATTTGTCTTCATTTTTCTTGCTTAGCTCTAATTATGGTCATCCGCACACATTTGTGGCGTTTAATGCTCATTACCCCTTATTGGAATATTGTTGATTGTGTTTAACCAGTGATAAGATGGAAGGCCCATAGTCAGTTGAACAACTTAGTTTGATCTTGAGATCACCAATCAGTCTAACTGTCTATTGTGTTGAATCTACCAACATATCATTTATGGTCTAGCAGCCTCTAAGTCTACTTTCTTTGTGTCACCTTAGGAGTTGCCAGTTTTCTATCATCTTTCCTTTTTATATTGCTCAGACTACAAAGACATATACTTTGAACTTTTGCATCTTGTCAAAACTTAAATTTTTAAAGTCCCTCTTGATTTGGTCCTGTGTACTATCATTTTCCAAGGTATTGAATCGGTATCACAGACACAATCTACCTTATTTCAGCTAGTTACTCCTTCTCCCTCATTTTTTTAATGTTAAACTGCTGACATATTCTCCCCCTAAAATACGAAAATCATTTATGGTTTAATTAGTTAGGATTTTAATAAACAGAAAAAATACATGAGTTTAAATAAAATAAATAAAATAGGAAATAAAAAATAAAATGAAATAATAAATAAACTTTAACTAAAAACTACATCGGACTACACAAATTATCATCATCAGGAATTACCTTCAAATTTTCTTTTTAACGCCGTTGACTCTAGCAAATATTGAAAACGTGGTTTATCAAAGGCTTAGTATAGAGGTCAGCGCGTTGAAAATTAGTATTAATTTAACCACATCAATTAAGTTCTTTTCAAGCAATCTTATGAAATGGTATTTAATACCGATGTTTTGGTCTTAGGATGTGGAACCGGATTTTTAGTTACTGCAATGCAGCAGAGTATCAACACAAAATAGGAGTAGATGAGAATTTTAAACGTAATCCCGCATTGCGATTGAATCTAGATGATTTGTGAATAGCAACTTGCAGCAGCAACATATTCGGCTTCACAGGTTGACAATGCAACCGATGTCTGCTTCTTACACTGCCAGATAACTAATCTTTCTCCCAAAGAATTGACACCCTGCTGATGTAGAGTTGTAGTTCATCTGCAGCCCCCGTAATCCGAGTCACTATACGCGGTAAGCTCAAAGTCATCATCATGAGGATACCACAATCCAAGTGTGGGTGTACCCTTCAGATAACGAAAATCCTTTGACCCCGATCAGATGGTTGACCTTTGGTTTAGCCTGATATCTAGAACATAGACATGTAGCATACATAATATCAGGTTTTGAGGCAGTGAGATACATGAGGGATCCAATCATTCCTCGGTACATAGTGGCATCTACTAGATCTCCATTCTCATCAGGTGCTATATCATGATTCGTAGCAAGTGGAGTCCCAGCAGCAAAAGCATTCTCCATGTCAAAGCGACTGAGAATGTCTCCTACATACTTGGTCTGATGTAGAAAGATCCCATTAGGTGTTTGATCTACCTGTAACGAGAAAGAACTTCATCTCCCCCATAGCACTCATCTCAAACTCTTTCTTCATCACTGCTTCAAAACTCTTTACAAACTCTTCGTTCTTTGACCCGAAGATTATGTCATCAACATATATCTGTACAAGCAGAGTAGGTCGCCATCCTTTTCTTTAATAAACAGTGTACAGTCAATGACTCCCCTGCGAAAGCCGTGTTTCACAAGATGAGTCGAGAGTTCTCATACCACGCTCGAGGAGCTTGATGAAGCCCATATAAAGCTTTGTCGAGCTTGTAAACTCTATCCCGATGATAAGGATCTTCAAATCCCTCGGGTTGACTACATAGACTGTTTCCCTGATTTCCCCATGAAGGAATGCACTCTTCACATCTAATTGGTAGACTTTAATCTTCATGTACGATGCATAGGCAAGGAAGATACGAATAGCTTCCATCCTTCCACGGGTGCAAACACCTCATTATAGTTCAATCCCCCGACTTGGCGAAAACCTGAACCACCAGTCGAGCTTTGTTCCTGATAATGACTCCTTGGTCATCCTTCTTGCATTTAGTACCCATTTGGTGCCAATGACTTTACCACCTTTAGGTCTATCAACCAGAGTCAATACACCTAACTTCTTAAACTGCAGAAGTTCTTCTTGCATGGCACTCACCCACGCCTCATCATTTAGTGCACTCACTGACATATTTTGGCTCAACCTGCGAGACAAAAACACCGATAAGCACCATCATGAATGTAACCTTTCTCCATAACCGAGGCGTAATCAGCTGAGTATAGCTGATTTCGGGTTGTACTCCTGATCTGACATCCCCAATAACATTGTCAAGGGGATGATAGACGTTAGTCGTGATCCTGGAGTAGTAGGAACAGCCACCTCAGAACCGAGATTATGAACATTTTGTTCTGCATCTGAGGTAGTTGGAGTTTGAGGTTCCGAAGTCGAAGGAGCATCACTCGTAGATGCTTGTGGACTTTCAGGAACTGGGAACCTGTTCCTCCTGATTCTGGTCATCTGCTTCAGTTTCATCTTCAGAGGAGGAGTCACTGTCATCGACTACTCCCCCTGACTGAGTAGATGATTCTCCCTGTGTGCTAGATGGGTATTCAGAATGTCATACATCATCCTAGTAGCTAACTCATCATCCGAGGGAGAGAGAGGTATGTTGAAGGACTTGAAGAATCCATTCATAATCGAAAGAGTTGCAGGTCCTTTGCCGGTAGGTGGTGTGGTATATCTCTGAACGTCGACATTACACCACACTTCTACAAGACCGTTGAGTTTATTGTAAACTCGCTTGTTCGGTATGTTGTATCCTAGAAAAATTCCTTCATCTGCCTTCTCGCTGAATTTTCCTTCTTGTGTCTCTTCAGAAGAGTTACACGGCGCGCCAAAAGGTTCAAGATACTCCAAATTTGGTTTGCGTCTTGTAGTTAGCTCATAACATGTCTTTCCGTGGCGCTTGACTATTAGGACTCGATTCAGTGTATAACATGCGTTTGCCACTGCCTCATTCCAGAATTGAATAGGCAGTTTCGAGTCAGCCAGCATAGTTCGTGCAGTCTCTATCAAGCTTCTTTCTTCCTCTCAGCAACACCATTCATCTGAGGCGTGTAAGCAGAAGTGAATTGATGAACAATTCCCTTTCCTTGCAGTATGCCTCCATCCATTGATTCTTGAATTCTGTCCCGTTGTCTGAGCGTACTTGTCTAACTTTTAGCTTGTAGAGAGATTCCAGTGTGGTTACTAATTCCTTGAATGACTCAAATGTTTCTGATTGGATTTCAGAAACATTACCCAAGTGAACCTTGAGTAGTCATCAGTGACCACCAAAACAGTACAAATCGCCTGCAATGCTCCTTGTACTGACTGGACCAAACAGATCCATGTGAAGAAGTTCAAGAGGAAGTTCTATTGAATGAACTTTCTTTCCTTATGAGACTTCTTTGTCTGTTTGCCTTTCTTGCAAGCTACACAAAAGTCAGGAAGTTGGAAGTTCTTGACATTTAATCCTCTTACTAAATCCTTCTGAATCAAATGATTCATCTTCCTTTGACTAATGTTGCGTAGTCTCTCCTCCTATGCCAGGAGATTGAGTCCTTCTCAGTAGCTTAGATAGAAAGCACTGAACCTCATGATCCGTTGTAGCAGCTGTTGACAGATCCAAGACATAAAGGTCTTATATCTTGAAGCAGTCATCAGAACTTGGTCCTCTGGGATCATGTAGTCTTTCTCAGCACGTAACACTTCTTGTTGTCGAAGATGACTTTAAATCCTTTATCGCAGATTTGGGAACAGAAAGTAAGTTATTCTGAAGTTTGTTGAACGTAGTTCACCTTATCAAACTTAACTTTCTGATTTCCCACTTCTCCCTGTGCTGTGATGTGATATCCTCCCTTGTTTCCTGCAAAGGAAACATGCCCTCCTTTTATTTGTTTGACGTTTGATAAAAGGGCTCTATTTCCTGTCATGTGCCTGGATGCTCCGCTGTCTATAATCCACGTGTTAGTTTCACGCTGTATCGAACACCCTGCACATACAAAGTAAATGTATTAGTTTAGGTTAGGAACCCAAGCCTTTACTGTCTTGGGTTTCCCAGAGGCATCACACATCATAAACTCTACCCATTGACCCTTAGAGGGTGAGGGGTAGCTCAGATTCCTTCTTGTCATCAGTATCAGACAGCAGGATGACTTCTCTTTCCATAAGCCAGATTTGTTGCAATGCCTGTTTATGATAAAAGTCGTCTGGCTTACAGGTTGGACTTTAGGTTCACTAGATCTTCTAGGTGGAGTTAGAGAACTCCTCTTAGAAGACCTAGGTCTAGAGTCTGAAGATCAATCTTCTTCCTAGGTGTCTGATAGAAAGGACAATAGGAAGCAAGTGGTCCCACATTCTCCACATTTGTAGCATGACCTGCTATCAACTTTATAAGTAGACTTTCTTTGTGGAGAAGTGCGTGACACTCTAGTAACATCATCCTTTAGGTTTTGACTCTTGTAGTTTGATGTTTTCTTTGGTTTAACAAAATTAACTGTTTTAACCTGTTTAACATGTTCCACTTTTGGTTAACTGGTTTTTGACTTGAAGCATGTGAAAAGTTAACGTTTGAATCCTTTTAGGTTCTGATTTGACTCTGTTTGACCTGACTTTAAGTTAACTTTTCAAATTCATTTTCCAGATTAACACAAGGCAATTTACCTTTGCCTTTGAAGTGGCCTCCTTTTGTTTTGTCCAGATTCAGTAGTATGAAATGATGAGGATGTGTCTGGATCAGTAACAAGAGTAGTCACCACATGATCCTTGATGGGGTTGTTGTTTACTGGTCTAGACTTGGTGTTCATCAAGGTCTCAGGTGGGTGGTGGAACCACTTTGTAGCCTAATCCTCCCCGTTATTCCTTTCTCTCACTAAGTGTTGAACTATGTGTGAAGAACTAGTCCAACTGTGCAGTTTCTGTTTTAATGAAGTAACTTCTACTTCTAGAACTGCCTTTTGCTTCTTAGTGTCCTCTAGGGAGTTAGATAGTACCTAATGTCATTGCTTGGTTAAAGGCAACTACTTCGGTTTCCCTAAGCTGTTTAGTCAATAGGTCTATCTTTTCTTTTAACTATGCTCATTTTGTTTTAGAACTCTATTATGCCTCAGTGCACAGTTGTAAATCTTTTACTAAGTTATCATTGTGATCTAATAACCTAGCAAATTTTTCATCAATGCTATTCCTAAAAATATCACAATAGAACAAGCATGATTATTAAACATTTGGTCAGTTGTACTTACCTGTGTTGGTTCAGAAGAGTTAGCCATCACGCAGCATCAGACTGTCTCTGGTTCTGGTGATTCTGACTTTCTTGTCTCTGACTGGAAGTCTCCTCCTTGGCTTGTAACTGACCTCAGCTTGCAGTTGTTTCTTCACTAGGTGACATCGCTATCTCAACTGCTAGATCACCTTCACTCGCAGAATCATCATCAATATCTTCAAACACTGGCAATGTTAGATTTTCCTGGTGAGACAAACCTAAAACTCCAATCCTGTCCTTCATCATCATGAGCAGTCAAGGTTTGGATCCTTGTTTGATGAAGTAGAACTGAAGCTTTGCTTGTCTTGGCGAGTAAAGGATGAGAACGGGTTCCCATTACCCGTCTTCTTTGGCTTGACACATTCTCTCTTGAAGTGCCCCTTTCTCCACAGTTGAAGCAGGTCACTTTGCTCTTGTCAAAGCCAAATGTGGTATCCTTAGTAGCTATCAAGTTCTGTTGTCTTCTTAAAAACTTTCTGCCCTTCGGACAGCGCTAGCTAAGGCCCACATTATATCCATCCTCTCCAGCTCCATTTCATCCACCTGCTCGTAGTCCTCATCTGCCAGATGGCGTTTCCAATCTTCCCAGCAACAAGTCCATCATATGAATGAACCAATGCTGCTAAAAGATCCATATGCTCTCGAGCTACTTCTACGGTCACTTACCGAGGTTCTCGGTCTTCAGTTGGTAGCACTTGCTTCTTTGATCCAATATAGTGGGTACATGATGACCCTGACGTGTCTGATCCAGAAGGAGAAGCATGTGAAGGACCTGACGAGCTAGACACAAATGCAGTCTGGAGAGGTGCTCCAGATGTCTTAGCTTGAGGCGTGGCGTTGTATAAAGCTGGATTTTGTGTATACGAAGACTTCTGAGCTCTATACTTCATCCTTAGTGCTTCTTCTCGCAACTTGAGAATGAAAGTCATTATATCCAGCTTTATCAAGCATTTCATTCTGTCTAAGGTTAGATTAGAAACAAATGAAGCCCACTTATCAGGCAATCCGTCTTGCGAAGTTGCTTACTCTCTTCCATAGTCGTTTCACTCCATGTGTATGCAATTCGCTCATCAAGTGGTAGAATCTGTCTATGACCGTCGTCTAAAATCTCGTTACCAATCGATGAGAAGTTATCGAATTCCTTCTTTAACTCCTTTGCCTTGATTGCCTTCAATGACGCATTTCCCATCATATCTCTTCTCTAGCTCACACATTTCTTGGACTGCTTGTTCTCTGAATACTGGTGGAATATGTCTTTGGGGATAGACTGAGTGATCAATGCATAAACCCTTTTCTCTGCATTGTACTTTACTTTGTGCGTCGGTCATCCCACTTAACGTTAATTTAACTCCATCAGCTCCCACCGGTGTACTATAACCGATCTCAATGGCTTCCCACAGATAGGATCTACTCCATTGAGGTAGATCTCAAAACGTGTTTCCAGTGGGGAAACTCATCTAAAGTCAAGAGCTTTGTGGTTTATTGTGATTACCCACCTCACTCTCAAGCAACAGCAGGTTTGAATCCTCGAGTCCTTCCCAGCAGTAAAGGCTGACATTTGATCTTCCATGGCTAATAAACTTAGAATCTAATCAAACACACTTTAACTGATGCGACTGAAGGATGCGAATGGTCTAATCGTGCGTATGAACTCTGCGATTGGTTCAACCGTGCGACTGAATTGGGCGATTGGTTCAGTCGTGTGAATGAATCTGGTGCGTATGAGTTATGCGAACGAACGATTCAGTCGGCCGAATGAGTGTGCGACTAGGTCCAATCGTGCGAATGGGCAATGCGAATGGAGTCCAGTCGTGCGAATGGGTCACTCGTGCGACTGAAGCTGCTGTTTTGCGAAAATTTCTAGGTTTGACGGGTTTCAGCCGTAAAAATTCGAAATTTCACAAGTTCTAATCGCCTAAGTCCGTAGAAACTGAACTTCGATGAGCAAGGAACGTCCAAGATCACTTTTGATGCCAAAGATTGCGTTTTTCGTGCAAAAACACAAACTTTTATGCAATCTTGATTGAATCAACACGTAATCAAGAGCCAAAGCTCTTATACCACTTGTTAGGACCTGGTATTTGAACGAAATACCTAGTGATTAGCGTGTTAAACCAACTCAAATAGTGCGGAATCCTATTTGATTGGCGATCCAATCAGTGAGAACACACGATGAATCAATCAAGAATTGAAATCAACGTCAGAAATCGATTAGGAATCGATCTGATGTGTTCTGTGAACTTGGAGAACGATTTGGGAGGCTTCTGGACGGCTAGGGTACGTCTGGAATCGTAATGGGATGAATGCTTACGTTTTTCCACGAATTGGGTCTATTTATAGGTTAGTATTGTTCAATCGTGCGACTGGGCCATAAGTATGGTTCAGTCGTGCGATTGAACCATGCGGTTGATTCATCCGCACGACTGAGTGTTCAGTCGTGCGATTGAGTCAATCTTATGTGTCAATCATACGACTGATCCAGTCTCCTGGTTCAGTCGTGCGATTGAGTCAATCATATGAAGTTATTCATGCGTGTGGTCCATTCGCATGGGCCATTCGCATGAGAACTTCAATAAGTTAAGTTTGAATGTTTTAATTAATATAACATAATGTGCAATCATTCAAACAATCATAAACCCAATCAATTCAATCACGACTCATTAATGAAATATTAAACATCACAAGTAACAAACCAATTCATATCATTTCATTAATCGATACTATTACATCATAATCAGACAGACAAGATTTATTACATTACAACTCATGATCTAGGGACATACATGCATCAACATTTTGGGAATAAATTGACAAAATTGGTTAATAATTTCTTTCATAAAAAATCAGCTTCTTTACAAACAAAAGTTGTTCAATCTTGGGTCCCTATTGCTCCTGGCTAAATGATTTGTTCATTCATTTCAGGGATCTTCTTTAAAGATTGTACACAGTCTGTGGCATGTTGATAGTGGCTGTTCCAAGCATATGACGGGATTAAAAGATTTGTTGACTAATTATCGGATTATAAATGGAGGATATGTGGCATTTGCTGGAGACAAGAAGGGTGGAAAAATGATTGGACAAGGAGAAGTTACCAATGGTTCTCTTACTCTGGAAAAAGTCAACCATGTTCCTGAATTGGCATTTAATCTTCTGAGCGTCTCTCAAATTTGTGATAAAGACATTCCTGTTCTATTTAAATCTGACGAATGTTTATTTTTGAAATCAGAGATAGCTATTCCAGAAGATTTAATTCTCATGCGTGCTCCAAGGAAACACGATACATATCTTCTTGATATGAATTCTAATGAGTCCAAAGCTACTGCAACTTGTCTTCTCTCAAAAGCATCAACCTCTGAGTCACTCTTGTGGCATCGTCGCTTAGGCCATGTCAATTTTAAGATAATTAATAAATTAGTAAAGAACAATCTTGTTAGAGGACTTCCTTTAAAAGATTTTTCTGTTACTGAAAAATGCATGGCATGTGCCAAATGGAAACAACATAAGAAACCTCATAAGCCTAAACTTTTAAATAGTATATCAAGTCCTCTTGAGTTGTTACATACTGATTTATTTGGGCCAATTAGTGTTAAATCAATTGCTAAAAAGTCTTTTTGTCTTGTTGTTACAGATGATTTCTCACGTTATTCATGGGTGAGGTTTCTTGCACACAAAAATGAAGTTGCAGAGGAATTGCAGAAATTAATCATTTCTATTGAATCAGTCAGTAAGAAAAGAGTTGTGGGATTAAGAAGTGACAACGGCACTGAATTTAAAAATCAGATTCTTGATTCATTTTGTGCTCAAAAAGGGATTGTGAGACAATTTAGTGCTGCAAGAACACCCCAGCAGAACGGTATTGTAGAAAGAAAGAATCGTACTCTTGTGGAAGCTGCTCGTATAATGTTGATAGAATCCTCATTACCAGTTATTTTCTGGGCTGAAGCTGTTAATTGTGCATCTTATGTTCTAAACAGGGTGCTAATTGTGAAAGATAAAGTGAAGACTCCTTATGAACTTTTTCATAAGAGGAAGCCACTAATTGATTTCTTTCGCCCATTTGGTTGTTCTTGTACTCTTCTGAATACTCAAGCTCAAAAGACAAAATTTGGTGCTGTTTCTGACGAGTGTTATTTTGTTGGATACTCTTCTTCACAAAAAGCATACCGAGTTTATAACAAGAGAACACGTATTGTTCAAGAGTCATTCTATGTTGACTGGCAAGAATCCAATCCTTCTGAAGTGAAATCTGAACCTGCATGGTTCTTTGATTCCGATACTGTGTTCAATTCATTTAATTTGCCAGTTTTCGATGATGATACATCAATTCCATGTACTCAAACGAATATTATTCCATCATCTTCATCGTCTGTTCCATCCATTCCACAAGTAAATGATGCTGTTTCAACTGATGTTAGCTCATCGTCTCCAATGGCTGATCAAGCTCCATTATCTGATTCTTTATCTCCTACATCTCCTAACTTACCTGATTCAACACCTGTCATTGATACCCCTTCATCTACTCTTTCTCCGGCAATGGCTGATACTTCTTCAACGATCTTTCCTTCTTCAAGTGATTATAAAACTTTGAAAGATCATCCGCTTGATAATGTGATTGGATCTGTTTCTGATGGTGTTCGCACGCGAAGTCAATCCGGTCTGATTAATGTTTGTCTTTTCTCATGCTTTATTTCTCAAATTGTTCCTAAAAATGTTCATGCTGCTCTACAAGATCCTTGTTGGGTAGAGTCTATGCAATTGGAACTTCAACAGTTTCGGAAGCTTAAGGTTTGGACCTTAGTTGATTTACCTCCCAACAAATATCCAATTGGTACAAAATGGGTATTTCAGAACAAACCAGATGATCGAGGTGTGGTGGTGCGAAACAAATCTAGACTTGTAGTGCAAGGCTTTGCTCAAGAAGAAGGAATTGATTATACAGAAGTCTTTGCTCCAGTTGCTCGTCTTGAAGCAATCCGAATATTTCTTGCTCATGCTGCTCATAAACAGTTCAAAGTGTACCAGATGGATGTGAAATGTGCTTTTCTCTACGGCGACATTGATGAAGAAATATATGTGTGTCAACCACCAGGCTTTGAAGATCCTGATTTTCCTGATAAAGTGTATAAGCTTGATAAATCTTTGTAGGCCTTCATCAAGCACCCAGAATCTGGTATGAGACTCTTACGCAATATCTTTTAAGCAATGGTTATTCTCGTGGTACCATTGATATGACCTTATTTAAAAAGGAGGTGACTGGTGAAATGATCTTTGTTCAAGTGTATGTCGATGATATTATTTTTGGATCCACAAACTCTCAATTGTGTAGAGAGTTTGAAGAAGTGATGAGCCAAAGGTTTGAAATGAGTATGATGGGTGAAATGTGCTTCTTTCTTGGCTTGCAAGTTGAACAACAGAAAGAAGGAATTCTTATTCATCAAGAGAAGTACATTAAAGATATTCTGAAGAAATTTAAGATGGATGATACGTCTACTGAAATGACTCCTTTTACTGCTCAGACGTGTCTCACTCCAGATGAAAATGGAAAACCAGTTGATCCTCATCTTTTTCGGTCTATGATTGGCTCTCTCATGTATCTTACTGCAAGTCGTCCTGATATCACTTTCGCTGTTGGTTACTGTGCTAGATATCAGTCGGCTCCAAAGGAATCTCATGAGAAAGCTATCAAACGAATATTTCGTTATCTCAAAGGATCGTCTCGTCTCGGACTGTGGTATCCATATGGTGGAAATTTTGATTTACATGCTTATTCTGATAGTGATTCTAATGGTTGCAGGTTAAACAGAAAATCTGTGTCTAGAGGTTGTCAATATTTGGGAAATTGTCTGGTATCCTGGCAGAGCAAGAAACAAACTACTGTTTCTCTTTCTACAGGGGAAGCTGAATATATTGCTGCATCTGGCTGCTGCTCTCAAATTCTCTGGATTCAACACCAAATGATTGATTATGGAATTAATTTCCTTCATACACCTTTATTCTGTGACAATGAGGCTGCCATTGGAATTGCTAAAAATCCCGTTCATCATTCTCGCACAAAGCATATTGAAACCCGAATTCATGCGATTCGTGATGCTCAGGAGAAGGGTTTCATTAATATTATTCCCATCGATACAAAAAATCAAAAAGCTGATCTTTTCACAAAAACTTTTGATAAACCTCGTTTTTATGAATTGATTTCATTGCTTGGGTTGATATCTTTTTAACTTTTCATTTTCTATTTCTTTGATATTAATTAAAAATAAAAGAAAAAAAATCAAGTTAAAATTTCATTTATAATTATAGAAATATGAATATAAAAATTTGGGGGAGTAATATCATTATTCTGAGATCGGATTTAAAATGATGAGAAATGATTGTATATTCTCTAAATATTTCTTATTTACATGACCAGTAATTCTATGAGAAATGATAGTAACTGTTACTGGATTCTGTTTCACATTAAAATAAAAAGAAATGGATCAGATTCTTTGACGATATGCTTGATAGACTCAGCCTGATGAATGAAGTAGACAGCAGCTTTATGATTAAATTAAACTTTATGCTTAAGAATGTCTGGATTTACTCATTCATTTTGGATTGCACAAAAACTGAGTCCTGACAAAAATTGGATTGAGAATGAATCTTTCGTTCATTTTGCTTTGTTATGTCATCATTCTCTGCTGGTTTATTTTGTGTCAAGATGTCTTGTGTCTGTGCTTATCTCCTCTGCTGTACGTGAGTACTGAGCTGGAGTGATGATCTCCTCTGCTGTACGATAGTACTGACCTGGAGCTCTCATCAGCACATGTTCAAATGGTTATCTCCTCTGTTATACGTGAGTATAGATCTGGAGCTCTTACCATTTTGATATAATTATGTCAAATCATCTTATCGATGAATTTCTCTCAGAATGAAATATTCTGTTTATAATCATTTGCACACTTATCCACAAATCTTGTTCCATGAAGATTGATTCATAATTCAATAAATCCTGAGGTTGAGTGAGGGTTTTTACCAAATGATTGTGGGGTCTTAGCATTCTAAAGCATCTAATCGAACCTTAAATGAATCATAAGCTGGTGGTTGAAAAAGGATAAGGCATGAGTTTAAGTGGACAATTATATCAGCAATCGTTATTGATTTGTTCTAATTTCAGTTGTTTCTGTACAGATTGTGATCAGACCTTGTATTCAGTATGATCTCATGACTGGTAGATGATTTTTAATCATCATTATGTTCTAAAATATTTAGAGAATGTGATCTCTGATTATTTTAGATCTCACTATGTGATGTGCTTCCTTTGAGTATTATAATTTAAAAAAAATAAATAAAAATAATAATAATAATAATAAAGTTATAATAAAAAAATTTATAAAAAAAAATAATAAAAAAAATAAAAAATAATAAATAATAAAAATAAATAAATAAAGAAATAAATAAATAAATAAAATAAAATGGTGCGAAATTATTCTTTCGCTAATAGCTTCGCAAAGCGAAACTGCAATTTCGCTAGGTTTGCTAATAAGTTGTTAACCAGTTATCTTCTAGCGAAATTACAGTTTCACTGGGCGAAACTGTAAATTCGCCAGGCGAATTTATAGTTTCGCTGCCAGCGAAACTGTTGGCTATATAAGTCATTTTTGCGAAATTTCTTTCATAATTTCGCGAAATTGTTCAGTTTCTCCTTTTAGGGTTCTTCAGTTACATAAACGGCGATTTTGATTTGTGATTGTTATTTGGACTGATTTTGAGTGCTATTCTCTTCGTATGTGAGTTTCGAACTCTGATTGACTCTTTAATCTGGATTACATCATGTATTCATAAGGAATCTGGATTATGTCGCTTCGGTGGTTTCGCTGTTCGTTCAGCGAAACTACTGAAGTTTCTGCGAAATTGAACGAAAGTTCACATCCTTTCAGCGAAACTGTAAAGTTATGCTGTCCGAGCGAACTTAACAGTTTCGCCATATCTTATCTTATTTCGCAATGACTGATCCTTAATTCACACAGTTTCGCTTGTATTTTCATGAGTCAGCGAAACTAATTTGTAATAGCGAAACTAAATTAATTTTTGGTGAAACTAATTGCGAAACTACTTTGATTCATTCTAATCTTGTTGAAACTACTTTTTGTTCTGCGAAAATAACAAGTTTTTATGAGCGAAATTATAGTTTCGCTTGTCGAAACTGTTTGTTTTCCTTGTCGAAACTGTCCTTGATTCAGCGAACCTATCATGTCTTAGTGAGCGAAACTATTGTTTCGCTTGCCGAAACTGTTTGTTTCTTTTGTTTCTGTCTTATTTTCTTATTTTCAGTATTTCTTATTCAAATTTATTTGTTGTTCTTTTCAGGTTATTATGGCGAATCTCAAGTTTGATGAGAGGAATAACATCACAGCCATATTAGACGATACTCTGCCAAAGGCGGCCGGATTTCGTGACTGTATTAGATGGCTCCAAAGATCACCCATTGCATATGCTATCTCTCACTCACCCACTATCTATGATCTTCACATTAGAGACTTTTGGAGATCAGCTGAATACAACACTGGAGGAGATGTTCAGAGGATCACAGCTAGAGTGATTGATCATGATATATCTATTACTGCTGAGAGCGTGTCGAGGATTCTTAGACTAGAAGATGATACTGGTGATGAAGTTGATATGACGGAATCTGAAGTATTCCAAGCTTTCAGACAAATGGGATATGAGGGACCAGTCTTTGGTTCGAGGAAGGAGATTAAAAAGTCTTTTTTATCTAAAGAATGGAGATATATAGCTCACGTTTTCATTATGTGCTTAGATCACCGTAAGGGTGGATCTGATGGACTTAACCTTGTCTGGGCCAAAGCTATGGTGATATGTTGTAAAGGGGAGAAAGCAAACATTGCTAGATTGATCTTTGCGTGTATGGCAGAAAATGTGATGGCGGTGAAAAAGGATAAATGGTTGTTATATCCTCGTTTTATTCAGATGATTATAAATGATCTGGTTCCTGATGTTCCTAAACATGGTGAAGTTAAGAGATTAGTGCAGATGAACCCTCGGATATTTGCAGATTGCTGTGCTATACGCCATGATTTCAGTGGTAAAATAACCCATCTCTGGGAAAACATGTACCCACCAGAGCGATGGAATTATATGAGACGGGTCGATGAGTCTGAAAACTAAAGAGCTGAGGAAACAAGGGTGAAACAAGCTGATGCAGCTAAGAAAAGAAAGAGATATGCAAAAGAGAAAGATTATGATTTTGAAGAAGACATAGATACATAAGTAGAAGAAATAAGGGTGGAGAAAGAACGGAGGTCTAAAAAGAGAACTGACTTTGTTGAGCCTGAACGAAGAACAAAACATAGACACGAAGGTTTCACAGCAGGGAAAGAAGCTAGTGCTGGTCTTGATGAGGATGTGATTCGTAGTCTAAATACTTCATTGGCAAATGAGTTAAGTTTGATAAAGACTAAACTGACGAATCAGGAGATTAGGGAGCTACAGAAAGATGAGGTCATTGAAGGAATGAAAAAGATGTTAGTTGATCAGAATAATATGATTAAGAGATTATTTATAGAAATTTCACAGATGAAAGCTGCTGCTGGCCTACCTAGTCAACTAACTCAATCTGAGTTAGATGATATGACTGATATATCTAAGTACCCATTCTTGAATGTGGGTACTTCATCCAAGGTAGGAGAGGGCACTTCTGGAGCAGCTGATACTAAAGCAAGGGAACAAGAGATCCCAAGAGAAGATGCTGGAAGAAATGAGGAAGATGATATTGTTGAAGCAGGGTTTGTTAATCTACAGTTTGATTTTGATATGGATATTATGGGAGAAGAAGTGGTCGTTACAGCTACTAATGAGGAAGTATCAGATAAAGGAAAAGGGTTGATTGATGAAGAAGAGGAGGATGAGCAGTTGGTTGATTATGATTCTGAACCGGAGTTCTATGAAGTAGATGAGAGACCTTTGGTGTATGTTGCTAAGAAGGGAGATGATGAAAATGATGTGTTTGAGATGGATAAGAGTGATTGGTTGGTAAAGGAGAAGGAGGCTGAAGAACTTACTCCTTTGTTTCAAAATATGGAGAGTTTAAGCAGAAAAGAGGCAGACAAGAAGATAATCAGTTGGTGTTATAATCCTTTCTTAAAGATGTTTTTGATTAAAAGAAGAGGAGGTAATATTAGTTACATGCTCAAGAGGAAGGCGTTTAAGACCTTGCCTAAATGGGATCTGAGACGGTTGGCTACCTTGCCTATGATTAATGCTCATTTAAGTGAAAGGGCAGTATTTCTTGAGAAGGAAATTAAAAATGGCCTTAATGATAATTTTGAATCATTTGGATACATGAAGGCTGAACGAAAGAGATCGAAGAAAGATAAAGACTGGGAGACTGGGAAAGGGAGGATTGTTTTGAGAGTCAAACCACCTAAGACTGTAAACAGAGTAAGATTGGCTGATCCTCTTCCTTCACGTTTACAGGACTTTGAAAAGTGGTTCTATGATAATAACACTGGTGAGGCTGTGATTAGAGCCAAACAAGGAAAAGAGTTTAGAGTGTTTGACCCAATGGAGTTATTCAGCTTCTGTGATGAAGATCTCTTGATTCTTTGTGAAAATCATATAAAGGCTGGGGCAGGAGAGGAAACACGAAAAGAGGCAAGCTTGTTTATGAATGTGGCGAACAAAATAAGAGGAGTACGGGCAGAGGTAAAGAGTTTGGCTGAAAAGATGAGAGCACAAGATGACTTTGCCATGGATGTTCAAGACATGACCAGGCAGTTTGCTAGAGCTAGTGGTCATTCAGAGGAAGCTGGTGATGCAGGAACTAATCTTGGAGAATCAGTGGCTAAAGCTTCTAAAGATGTTGCTGCAGGAGATGATGAAGATAGACCAACAGCAGCTGAGGAAACGGGAGCTGAAGAGTCAAACCAAGAGAAGTGAAGATAGTAAGGTCCAACCTAGGGGGAGTATTGAAGATCATGTTAGGTTGGACTCACTTTAGTATAGATGTTTACTTTACATTGTAATAGGACTTTTGTTAGTTTTATTTTGTATTTTGTTATTAATTGGCAGTTTTGGCAGTCCAGCGAAACTATGAGCGAATCTATAGTTTCGCTCACAGTTTGCTGTTTTGGTTCACCCGGCGAACTTGTGTTCTGCCGGGCGAAACTATAGTTTCGGCATGACAGTTTCGCTTGTAGCGAAACTGTCAGCGAAACTATGACTGCTATATATACTATTGTCATTTCATTTTGTATGATAAGTTTGCAAAACCCTAATCGTGGAATTCTGTTGCAAACTATCATTTTCAAGCAGTTACTTCATTGAAATACAATTGTGCTTATTGTTATTGAGTGAGTTTGTTCATTTGAATATCAATTATGTCTTGATTCATCATATTCACCTCTCAATTGTTTGTTATTTGGTTTGTGTATTTGATAGTGATCAAATTATCCTATCAATTGTACTGTTCATCGATCACATGGACCAACATGAATAATGCAGGTTCTGCAGATACATCTATCCATTTGTTCCACCTAACAGGAATGAAGTGTCATTATCTACTAATCCTCCAAGAATACAAACTTCAAGTACCATGGAATAAGGAACTACAAATAATCTCCATACTACAGTTGGTGCAGCACAATACCAGCCTAATGGATCTACATCCTCAAATGAAAACACTACATCAGCAGCTGCTACCTCTGCGTCCACAGATGAGTGTTCTACATCCGAAGATATGAATATTGCATAAGCAGATGTTCCATCTACATCAGTAGATATTAAA
Organism: Flaveria ramosissima; assembly: GCA_025215565.1. Taxonomy (NCBI): domain Eukaryota; kingdom Viridiplantae; phylum Streptophyta; class Magnoliopsida; order Asterales; family Asteraceae; genus Flaveria; species Flaveria ramosissima. The sequence continues at coordinate 25,110,042 of CM046029.1, read as the reverse complement.
AACATTGGAGATGATCCATTGCATTCCAAAGAGTTAATGTCAGCAACTCAACAAATACCATCCATAAATGTTCTTGTAACTACTACGGAAGCACAAAATCCATCTGTAGAAGTTCCAACGAAAGGCATCCATAATTCAGCTGATGTACTAACTCATGAGGAAAATCATCCATCTTCCAATGATCAACATGATGATCAATTTGACTACTTCATAAATTCATCATCTCCGTTGAATTCATCTAAATCACTAAATCTGACTAACTTGGAGTCATCAATTCTAGTTGAGTCCATTCCAACAATTAGAATTTATAAGACACATCCAATTGACAACATCATTGTTGATCCTAATGAAAGAACCACAAGAAGCCAAGGGGGAGCTGCAAACATCTGTCTCTTCTCTTGTTTTCTTTCACAAGTGGTTCCTCCAAATATCACAGCTGCACTAAAAGACAATAGCTGGATTGAAGCTATGTAAGAAGTGCTTCAACAATTCAGAAAGCAGAAAGTCTGGAATCTAGTTGATCTACCTGAAGGTCAACATCCTATTGGCATAAGGTGGCTTTTCAAAAATAAACTAGATGACAGAGGTATTAATGTGAGAAACAAAGCAAGACTAATTGCATAGGGATCTTGTTGATACACCATGTTCCTAGTATATGTTCTTAATGTAAAAGTCTTTCATTTCTTACACATGTGTAATGTAACTACTTAATGAAATATGATATGCTTATGATGTTTATTTGTCTTTAAATATTTCATATTATTGGTGGTTATTCATGCTAATGGACCATACTTATGGACCATGCGCATGAATGAATCATACTTATGGACCAGTCGCACGACTGAACTAGGAGACTGGATCAGTCGTATGATTGAGACAAAAGATTGACTCAGTCGCACGACTGAACCTTCAGTCATGCATATGAATCAACCGCATGAGTCAGTCGCACGACTGTACCATGTCAATGGTTCAGTCGTACGAATGAACACTACAAACCTATAAATACCACATAATTCGTGGAAAAACAGAGACTTCGAATATGATTAAACCCTAGCCGTCCAGAGCGTCCTAAAAAGCCAATCCAACTTCAAAGTTCGTTCTTGATCGATTTCTAATCAATTCTTAATGTTTGTTTCATCGTTAGATCGATCGGGTTGTCCTTCTCACTGATTGGATCGCCAATCAAATAGAATTCCGCACTATTTGATCTGGACTCACGCAGAATCCGTTAGTACTCCGTACGAAAACAGTCCTAACAAGTGGTATCAGTGCTTTGGCTCGTGATTTTGTGTGGATTCAATTGGTTTTGTTGTTAAAAATAAACGTTTTCAATCAAAAGAGTCACCGTTTTGCTTCAAAAAGTGTTTTTGACGTTTGCATGTGTTAAAGTTTCGATTTTTCATCAAACGGCAGATTAGGGTTTCTGGAAAATTCGTATTTTGTGTCAAAGTGTTCAAAATATTCGATTTTCCAAACACAACAGACTTAAGTCGCACGATTGGACCATTCGTACGACTAAACTCATTCGTATACTCTCATTCACACGACTGAACTCATTCGTGTCTCTCATTCGCATGGTTAAGCATCTCTAGGCGTTTAATTTCAATCGTCTTGCTCATTCGCACGACTGAATCCAATCGCACGATTGAGTTCATTCGCATATTTCATTCGCACGAGTGACCCATTCGCATAGTTTATTCGCACGAGTGAATCTGTCATGTTCTAAGTTTACCAAGTCTATAGCAATAGAAGACCAGTTTGCTACATTCACTGCTGGAAAGAACTCGCGTACCCAGAACCTTCTACTTCTGGAGAATGAGATTGAAAACCATAACAAACCGCCAAAGCTGTTATCTTTAGATGAATACCCACAGTGGAAACAGCGGTTTGAAATCTACTTGAATGGAGTTGACCCAAACCTTTGGACATCCATTGAGTCTGGTTACATGGTACCAGTCAGTGCAAATGGAGTTAAATTGACTTTGGGAGGAATGAGTGAATCCCAAAAGACTCTACATAATTCTGAAAAGAAAGTATATGCCTTGTTGACTCAGTCTATACCTAAGGACATATTTCATCAGTTCTCTGAGAACAAGCAGTTGAAGAAATTATGGGATGCCTTGGAGAAGATATGCGAAGGGAATACAGCTCTGAAAGCACTGAAGGCAAAAGCTCTTAAGAAGGAATTTGACAATTTCTCTCCGATTGGGAATGAAAGCTTGGATGATATTATCGACCGATTCTATCATCTGATGTGTGAGTTGCACACTCATGGCGTGACCACATCCATGGAAGATAAAGTCTCTAGCTTTGCTGATGGTGTGCCAGACAAATGGGATCCATTTGTGTCTAATCTGAGACAAAACGACACACTTGCTACTTTAGACATAAATTATTTCATTTGAAGTTAAGGGAGGAAGAACTATGTATGAAATGCATGTCAGAGAAAGGATCCTATGTTTAGATTCCTGCACTATACAACTCAGTTCCAACTCCGACTGCTTCAGGTGCACCACTGCAAACGGCATTTGTGTCTAGCTCTTCTGCTCCTTCCCAAAGCAGTGCATCAGGAACTGTAACGTCAGGGTCATCTGGAACCCAATACATAGTTCCTGAGGCAAATACTACAAAGTTGAAGACCGAGAATCTTGGAAATGTCATCGTGGAAGTTGCTAAAGAGCATATGGACCTTTTAGCTGTTGTTGTCCAATCTTATGATGGATTAGTTGCTGGTAAGATTGGAAACTGTTATCTCGCTGACGAGGACTACGAGCAAGTTGATGAAAATGAGCTAGAACGCATGGATATTATGTGGGCCTTGGCTAGTGCTATTAGAAGAGCCAAGAAGTTTGTTAAAAAGACGGGGCAAAATTTGGTTGCCACTAAAGATAAGACTTTTGGATTTGACAAAATTAAAGTCACGTGCTTCAATTGTGGTGAAAAGGGGCACTTCAAACGTGAGTGCGTAAAGCCAAAGAATACTGGAAATGGAAATCCTTTTCCAACATTCAACCGACAAGACAAGGATAAGATTGGAGCTTCATCTTCAAGTCAAGAGTCTAAGGCTTTGGTTGCTCAAGGTGATGAAGGACAAGACTGGTCCTTCCGATTTGTTTCTCAGGGTGAATTAAACATTGCCTTAGTTGATACATTGGATGATGGATCTGCAAGTGAAGGAGACATCATAGCTGAGCATTCACTTTCAGATGTCGAAGAAGCTATAGATATCGTTGATCATTTGGTTGAAGAAGAGCTCAGTGCTACAAACTCAGTATCCCCAGTCACCGAAGAGTGTGACACTGCATTGATGGTTGATTCATCTAGTTCTACACATGTATGTTCTAAAGACGAATTATTTGAAAAACATGCTTGTACTGAATGTGATAAGTTTAGGGAAAGCATTGATTTAAAATTTGCTAGGTTATTAGAACATAATGGTAATCTAGTAAATGATTACAACTCTGCACTGAAGCAAATCGTATTTTAAAACAAAATGAGTGCAGCTTCAAAGAAAAGATAGAACTGTTGGGGAAACAACTAAGGGAAACCGAGGTTGTTGCCTTAATTCCATCAAATGACATCAAGTTCTATTAAATTCTTTGGAGGAAACTAAGAAGGAAAAAGCAGTTTTGCAAGTCGAAGTTGATTCATTAAAACAAAAACTGCACACTTTGGCAAGTTCTTCTCATACTATTCAGAACCTAGTGAAAGAACGAAATGCAGGGGAAGGTCTGGGTTATAAGGTAGTACCTCCACCACATGAAATACTTTTGAACACTTAATGTAGACCAATTAATAATAACCCAGTAAAGGATTACGTGGTGTCTACTCCTCTTGTTAGTGATCCAGATTCTACGGGTAAACCTGTGAAATCTGTCACTAAAAAGAAGGATTATTCTTTGGAATCAACAGATAAGATACCTATTAAGGATTTGGGTGATAAAATTGAAAAGGTAAAATTAGAGTCAGGTTCACAAACGTCTATTTCAGAACCTAAGAGATCTAATCCAATGAACTTTAACGTGTCAATCATCAAAATCCAAATAAAATGAAATTTAAAGATGTTCAAAATGTCAAAACAATTAAGTTTGTTAAAGAAGGTGAAAGATCTAAAAGGGAAGAGTCGTCACCCAACCAGACATATCTCAAACCACGACCAAACTCAACCCCACATCATAACATTCCTCAAACTGTTGAAGGGAGATCCTGCTACAGTTGTGGAAAACGAGGACATATCTCTCCAAATTGTCCTTATTATCAGACACCTAAAAAGAAAATTGAACTTTTTGAACACGTAAGATTATTAGTGAACCTAAAGTTCTAACCATAAGCCAGTCGTCTGTTTACCACAAACAGGCTTTACACAAAACTGGTCTATGGAAGATCAAACCAAGTAATGTGTCTGATAGTGAGAATAATAATAAGAAAGATGTGCCCTCATCCTCTGAAGGACAGTGGGTTGAGTTCATGATGTGTGATACCTCTGGGACACCCAAGCCAGTTAAGGCTTGGGTCCCAAACCTGAACTAATCATTTCCTTTGTATGTGCAGGGTGTTCGCTACAACGCTAACACTAATACCTGGATTATTGATAGTGGGGCTTCCAGGCACATGACTGGGAATTCGTCTCTCCTTTTCAACGTCAAGAAAATTAAAGGGGGACACGTATCATTTGCTGGGAATAAAGGAGGTTACATCACCGCTCAAGGCAAATTGGGAAATAAGAAAGTGAAATTTGACAAGGTCAACTACGTTCAACAACTTCAAAACAACTTGCTTTCTGTCTCCTAAATTTGTGATAAGGGATTCAAAGTTGTGTTTGACAACAAGAAGTGCTACATGTTGAAGAAGGATATGTTGTCGTGGAGGATAAAATTCTAATGTCAGCTTCAAGATATAACGATCTGTATGTCTTGGATCTATCAAAGGCCTCCACAACAGAGTCTACTGCCTAGGCTTCTTGTCAAAGGCAACAAAGAAGGATTCAGTCTCCTGGCATAGGAGAATGGGACACATTAATCTCAGGAAGATGAATCATCTGGTTCAGAATGATTTGGTGAATGGAGTTACAGTCAAGAATTTCCAACTCCCAGATTTCTGCGTAGCATGTAAGAAAGGGAAATAGACCAAGAAGTCTCACAAAGCAAAGAAAGTCAATTCTATCGACATTCTTCTCGAGCTTCTACACATGGATCTATTTGGCCCAGTCAGTACAAAGAGCATTGTTGGTGATTGGTACTGCTTTGTAGTAACTGATGATTACTCAAGATTCTCTTGGGTGATGTTTCTGAAAGCAAAGTCAGAGACATTTGAATCATTCAAGCATCTAGTCACTACATTGGAATCACTCTACAAGCTGAAAGTCAGAATGATTCGATCAGACAACAGAACAGAGTTCAAGAATCAGTGGATGGAGGCATTTTGTCGATAAAAAGGAATTGTTCATCAATTTACTTCTGCCTACACTCCACAGATGAATGGGGTTGCTGAAAGAAAGAATCGGAGCTTGATAGAGACAGCAAAGACAATGTTAGCCGACTCTAAACTGCCTATTCAATTCTGGAACGAGGCAGTGGCTAATGCATGCTACACTCTCAATCGAGTCTTAGTGGTCAAACGTCATGGAAAACATGTTATGAATTTCTCCAGCGACGTAAACCCAACTTGGAGTATCTAGAACTATTTGGAGCACCGTGCATGCTGTAAAAGAAAACTCAGACTGGGAAGTTTTGTGATAAGGCAGAAGAAGATATCTTTCTCGGATATAGTATACCAGACAAGAGAGTTTATAACAACTCAACGGGTCAGGTAGAAGTGTGGTGCAATGTTGATGTCCAAAGATGCACCACCCCCTGCTGGCAAAGGACCTTCCTTCTTCTTTGACTATGAAGGATTCTTCAAGTCCTTCAATCTACCTCCTTCTCCTCTTGATGAGGAGTTACCTGCTCGAATGATGTACGATGTTCTGAATACTCCTCCACTAGACCCGACATCATCGGTTCCATTAGACAATACTTCTAGCCCTTCGGGGGGAGAACTTGAAGTAAGTGAGTCTTCCTCTGATGATGAAGGAGGTGAGACTGCAATGTGCATCAGGAGGAACAGGTTCCCACTACCGACTGTACACAAGCAACTGATCTTGATGCCACTGGAACTTCTGAACCCCATACTCCAACAGCCACTGAAACTGAACTTGGGATTCAAAATCGGGATAATAAGGTAGTTGTTACCACCACTCCCAGAACTCGAGTTAATGTGCATCATCCCCTGGACAACATCATCGGGGATATTCTATCGGGAGTTCAGACATGAAATCAGCTATACTCAGCTGATTATGCCGCAGTCATGGAAAAAGGTTATCTACAGGATGGTGCTTATCGATGTTTCGTGTCTCAATTTGAGCCAAAATATGTAAGTGAACCTTTAAACGATGAGGAATGGGTTAGTGCTATGCAAGACGAACTCCTTCAGTTCAAGCAGTTAGGAGTATGGACCCTCGTGGATAGACCAAAAGGTGCTAAGTTGATTGGTACAAAATGGGTTCTTAAGTGTAGGAAAGATGACCAAGGGGTAATAATCAGAAACAAGGCTCGACTTGTCGTTCAAGGGTTTAGACAAGTCAAAGGCATTGACTACAATGAAGTGTTTGCACCTGTGGCAAGGATGGAAGCAATTCGTATGTTCTTAGCCTATGCATCCTACATGAAGATCAAACTTTATCAATTGGATGTGAAAAGTGCCTTCCTTCATGGTGAAATCCGTGAAACTGTGTACGTCAGTCAACCCGAAGGATTGAGGGATTGGAGAAGAAGTACAAAAAGCTGATGCTAAGGTTGAAGGGATCTAAGGGTGAGCCCCTGAAGATTAAAGGAGATGGTGATGATGGTGGAGATGATGATGATGATACAACAGATGATGAATCAGAAGAAGATGATGATGATGATGAGGAAGAGGGACCAAGTGGAAAGGGAAAAGAAGATGATAAGGATGATGATGATGATCAAGAAGGTGATGCATCTGCATCTGCATCAGCCTCAACTCAAGCATCTAAGGAGAGGCGCTCCAAAAGAGCCGCGTCCTCAGCAGCTCCAGCTGAGGAGACACATGATCATGGCAAAGGCAAAGCTCCATAGGTTGATGATTATGATGTTATCCCCTTTCAGCAAGTCAAGACTCAACTAACTATGATTTTTGACTTGCAAGGGATTGTCAGAAGGTCAGTGAGCTACACTCTAGAAGAAGGAGAAATCATACATGATCTGACTGACAAGCAACTTGCTGAGATGTTTAGACTGAATCCAGATAAGATTGTTAAAGATGCTCCAGAAGTTGATGTTTTAAGTGATGAGGAGCTACAAGGAGTGGATGAGTTTGAGATTGAAGATGTCACATCTGATTACTATCCACAGTACACTGACCCTGAGGGCAATGTTATCCCCAACTTGGGTGAAACTCTTGGTAGTGATACTTTTGAGAAGTTAGAGGAGATGGAGAAAGAAAAGGAAAAGGATGAAAGTAAAGCCCAGGCTTCGGATGTTAATGCTGATATTAAGAAGGCTGAATGGGCAGCTTGTTTTGCAGAAATGAAAGCCCAACGCGCACCTTCAAAGCTGAATGCCTACACAAGACTTTACCGAGTCAAGAGACATCAGAAAGTGTCAGGCAAGATTATCGCGTGGGTCTATTTTGAAGATTTGGATGTCTATGCTGTCAAGAGAGAGAAGGGAATTGAGTACTTCAGATATCCATATGATCTGAAGACTCTTCCTTGTTTTGAGCTAAACAGATTGGCATGTTTAGACCTTTTGTATGCCAACCCGAGGAAGATGTCGGGATGGTTTGAGACAGCACTGAAGAAAGAATACCACACCAGATGGGTCAACTTCAGGCCTCAACAACCTAAACGGTTCATTCATAAGACTGAAGTTGATCGTATATCTGGAAGACCTAACGTGGTGTTGAAGTGGAGTCCCCCACGCACAATATCTAAGATTCCTTTACGGGAGATGCCTCAGGACTTCACTCCACACATCAAATGGTGGTATTACGACTTGATGACAGGGGAAGCAGTCATAGTTCCGAACAGAGAAGGAAAGATAGAGACGATCAGGGTATTTGATCTAATATGGCTTACCAACCTGTCTGCTGAAGATGTCTACACTTTATACAAGTGGCCACTATTCTATGACACGCAAGATATTGTACAAGCTCTACAGTTCCAACATGTGATACGACTCTGCTTTGCATTCGAGATACACTCAGGAGTCACCAGAGAAGAGAAGTACAAGAAATTTCAAAAGCATGTTAGACAATAGAATAAACTAGGTCCAAGGGGGAGTTTGTTGATACATCATATTCCTAGTTTATGTTCTTAATGTAAAAGTCTTTTATTTCTTACACATGTGTAATGTAACTACTTAACGAAATATGATATGCTTTTGATGTTTATTTGTCTTTAAATATTTCATATTATTGGTGGTTATTCATGCTAATGGACCATACTTATGGACCATACGCATGAATGAATCATACTTATGGACCAGTCGCATGACTTAACCAGGAGACTGGATTAGTCGTATGACTGAGACATAAGATTGACTCAGTCGCACGACTGAACCTTCAGTCGTGCGTATGTGAAGATCATGTTAGGTTGGACTCACTTTAGTATAGATGTTTACTTTACATTGTAATAGGACTTTTTTTAGTTTCATTTTGTATTTTGTTAGTAATTAGCAGTTTTGGCAGTCCAACGAAACTGTGAGCGAATCTATATATTCGCTCACAGTTTACTGTTTTGGTTTACCCGGCGAACTTGTGTTCTGCCGGGCGAAACTATAGTTTCGGCATGACAGTTTCGCTGGTAGTGAAACTGTCAGCGAAACTATGACTGCTATATATACTATTGTCATTTCACTTTGTATGGTAAGCTTGCAAAACCCTAATCGTGGAATTCTGTTGCAAGCTACCATTTCTAAGCAGTTACTTCATTGAAATACAATTGTGCTTGTTGTTATTGAGTGAGATTGTTCAGTTGAGTACCAATTATGTCTTGATTCATCATATTCACTTCTCAATTGTTGTTATTTGGATTGTTTGTTTGATATTGATCAAATTATCCTATCAATTGTACTGTTCATCGATCACATGGACCAACAATATGGTATCAGAGCCTTAGTGCTCTTGATTTGTTGAGTTTTTGTGGTTTTGGTCAATATCTAGTTTCAATCAATTTTCATTGGATTATCAGCTGTTTTTGGCATGGACATTGATTGAATTATGATTGTTCTTGATTGAGGAAGATTCTACAATCATCAGATCTCAAATTCATTGAGTTTTGGATGATTTCAGATTGATTTTGAGGTGAAAAAGGGTTTTGAGATCGACCAGCGAAACTACTGTTCTTACTGTTGGATTCTATGTGCCCAAGACACTTAGAATATTGATGTGGTTAGTACGTTATGATCCAAGTCGGGTTATACCCAATAACAAGCTTGGCAAACACCAATTTATATTTAATTGATGATATGATCATGCAATTAAATATTTACACCAATTTAGAAAATGGGTTTTCTAAATAAATTGCATATGAGATGGAACAAATTGTTAGGATAATTTGTTGATGAGGTTACTGTTATTCTTGTTACTTTAATTAAAATTGTTTAATTAAAGAGCACATATGTCACATTTTAAATTTGGTCTAGAAAGTAACCTTTTATTATGTGACATATGACAAGTAACAATGTGTAATGTGTTATAAATTTTAAGAGGGAAATGGGTTTTGAATTTTTTTGGTCTTGGCCGCCCCTTGCTTGGGATTGGACCAATTTTCCTCTTGAAAATTGACAACACTTTAATACATACACACACTCAATGCTCTCCATCATTCATTCATGCAATTTTACCAAAACACAATCTCTCTCTCTCTCTCTAATCCTTACGGATTTTCAGCAGAAAAAAAGAGGTTTCATTTGGCTTTTTGGTGGTGTTATTCTTCCTAACTAGAAGGTGGGTTGCATACAAGCTTGGGTATACTAGCTTGAGGATCTCTACATTGAGTTCTTGGTCGATTCAAGCATCCAAAACCTATCATCTCAAGTCGATTTTGCTGCTGAAAAGGTAGATATCACAGCTTGTTCAAGCTGTGATTTTATGCACGTTTTGTAGGTTCATAGCTTGTTCCATTCATATATTTAAGATCCTATTGATTTGGGTTTTGTTTTCCATCTTAAAACCACACTTAGAACACGAAAATTTCAGATTATAAACTTGTTATAATCCTATACCTCCGCTGCGTTTTCTGAAAAGTTTAAAAGGTTAGACTATGTTTTTGTGTTCTAACAAACCCTTCAATGGTATCAGAGCCGGTTATATGGATGGCTTGCTTGATTCATCTTTTGAAATTGGTTTTAAAAGATGATATTAGACATGTTATAGGCTGGTTTTGGGCTGAAATATTATGTCTTATTGAAATCCCCAACTTTCAAGGTTACATCACACATGCTTGTGATTAAACCTTGAAAGATATATATGTTGATTGTTTGGACAATATTTAAAACCAAAATTTCAGTTTATGTTGGCTGAAATTTGAAGGTTTTAAGTGGGGATTAATGATATATTTTGATGATTTGATCATTGGTTGTTAAAGTGCATAACCTAGCTTGTGGCCTTGTGTTGTTTGGATGATTCAAGTGGTTGTTTTATTCATTCAATTTGGTTGTAATATTTGTGTTTATTCATTTGGGTTGTAATTATTCATTCATTTGGTTATGTAATAATAGATTAGGTTCATTTCCTTTACTAGAAAAATGTATTAGGATACAATTTTGTAAAAGGAAGATGTACAAGATCAAGACCCAAAGATGGACACAAAGACACAAGAAACATGGAGCATTTGGATGCGGTTTCTAGTGGGAGGTTCTTGGAACCTTTATGATATGTTTGACCCTTAGAAAGACCAAAGACAACACTTGTGATGGCAAACAAGTGTTGTCAACATAAGGGCTATGGTTATGCACATATGATTGTTAATGTTTATGCTTGGTTGATTGTTTGTTGTCTTGATTGTTTGGTTGATATTTGGATATTCAAAGCAAACTAATTAACAAACTTAACAAGCTGAAAATTGATGGTTCTTAAAGGTTAATAAAAGGTTATTAAAATTATTTAATGATTTTAAGGATTAAAATAGGTTTTAATCAAAGAACCATAAGGTACCTTGTATTTGAAAGCATGGAAATACAAGTACATAGAGTTTTCTAAACTTGTATTTTGAAACCTCTAAAACTTTTTTTTCCAAACAAGATCAACACCGTCCTTTTACACAACACTTGAGTCACTTGGGAACTCTTAGTGGGATAAAGGTCACCTAACCATTTTGAGGGAACTTGTGACTTGAGGTGAGAATGCCTTATTTGTGGGATAAAGGTCACCTAACCACTTGTTTTGGCAAACTCACACGTGGGTGTAAGTAGGGTGTCTTGATTTGCAAATCATGTCAAATGGATCACCTACGATGTGGTTTCCAAATGGTGTTGATGGGATTAACATGCCGACTTTACATATGATGTTTTAAGTCGATCCCATATTTCTAGAAGTTGCAAATGGTTGCAATCGTCAAACGTTGACCACCTTATTAATTTAAAACGTGGGATAAAGGTCACCTAACCACAATTTAAATGTAATGTTGGGTTCTAGATTTTAATATAAAATTGTCCTTAAAAGGCATTAAATATTAAAATTAGCAATATCGAAAATACTAAAATTGATCTTTGTTAAATTTTGTAGATGGCCACCAATAATGAAAATCACGATAACTCGTCCGCGTCAAACCAATCACTACGAGCGATCCTCCAAAAGGAACGTCTAAATCATAACAACTTCATCGATTGGTATCGAAACTTGAGAATTGTTCTCAAGCAAGAGAGAAGATCGTATGTTTTAGACGACCCTATCCCCGATCAACCTAGCGAGGATGATCAGGAGGCCTTCAACGATTGGTTGAAGTACACTGAGGACTCCGTCCAAGTGTCTTGTCTCATGCTAGCGAGCATGACTCCGGATCTCCAAAAGGAGTATGAACATCACGGAGCTTATGACATGATAACCCAGCTGAAGGAAACGTTCCAACAGCAAGCGAGGGTTGAGCGCTTCGAAACGGTTCGAGCACTCCATGCATGTCGTATGGACGACAACCAATCTGTTTCATCTTATGTACTTAAGATGAAAAGTCATATTGACCGCCTCGAGAGGCTAAACTGCCCCGTCTCGAAGGAGTTGGCCACGGATTTGATCCTAAATGGCCTAACCAAGAAGTTCGAGACATTCGTGTTGAACTACAACATGAATGCTTGGGACAAAAGCATTGGTGAGCTTCACTCAATGCTGAAAACGGCCGAGGCGGCCATGGGTAAAAGGGTTTTACCCGTTCTCACCATCAATGAAGGTGGGAACAAGAAAAGGCCTTATCCCGCACCCAAGGCAAAGGTTGCCAAGGGTAAGGGACCCGTTTGGGGAAAAGGGAAAGGGGTGGTAAGGGTACCACCCAAACCACAAGAGAAAAAGCAAAAGGTTGCTACTAACGACCCATGCTTCAAGTGTGGGGAGATAGGACATTGGGCAAGGAATTGTCCTGTCCATCTCCAAGAGTTGAAAGCAAAGAGGGATGCCGGGCAGACCTCAGGTACAATATACATGATCCATATTGATTTAAACATGATATCCTCTAACACATGGGTATTAGATACCGGATGTGGAACTCACATTTGCAATTTGTTGCAGGGGTTCAAAAGAAGTAGTGACTTCAAGAAAGGGGATGTAAGCCTCTACATGGGCAATGGGGCTAAAGTTCAAGTTGAAGCCCGTGGTGACTACATCTTGAAACTTCCAAATGGTTTGGAAGTGATTTTGAACAATGTTTTGTATGCTCCTAGTTTGACTAGGAATATTATCTCTGTAGCCCTGTTAAAACAATTTGGATATGTATTATCCTTTATTGAAAATGATATTCATGTTTCTTTAAATGGTATGTTCTATTTTAAAGCTATTCCCATTAATGGTATTTATGAATTGGTTCATGAAAATACTTTAAATAGCTCATTGTACCAAACTAACACCAAGAAACTCAAGTTGGACTTGAGTGATACCTATCTTTGGCATTGTCGTCTTGGCCATATAAACAAGAAACGTTTACAAACACTTCAAAAGAATGGTCTTTTAAAAACAAATGAATGTGATTCATTTGATGTTTGTGAATCTTGTTAACAAGGAAAGATGACTAAGGCACCCTTTAGTGGAACTAATGAAAGGGCAAAAGATTTATTAGGAATCATACATTCGGATGTATGTGGTCCTTTTAAGCCAATGACTAGGAATGGTGAAAGATACTTCCTTACCTTTACCGACGATTATAGTCGCTATGGGTATGTGTACTTATTAAGGCACAAAGATGAAGCTTTTGAAATGTTCAAAATCTTCAAGAATGAAGTTGAAAATCAACTCAACAAGTCAATTAAAGTTCTCCGTACCGATAGAGGAGGTGAATACCTAAGTGATGTTTTTCAAGATCATCTTAGGAGTTGTGGGATTGTCTCACAACTCACTCCACCTGGAACACCACAACATAATGGTGTGTCTGAGAGGAGGAATCGAACCTTATTGGATATGGTTCGATCTATGATGGCTAGAAGCTCATTACCTCTATCATTTTGGGGTTTCGCTTTGCTCTCCGCGGCCCGTATTCTAAATATGGCCCAACCAAAAAGGTGGAAAGGACACCTTTTGAGATATGGCATGGAAGGGTTCCATCCCTATCATACTTAAGGGTCTGGGGTTGTGAGGCTTATGTTAAGACTCCCACCCCAAACAAATTGGAAGTCCGATCCACCAAGTGTATCTTTATTGGATATCCTAGAGATTCTATGGGATATTATTTCTATGATCCACTGGAACAAAAGGTGTTTGTTGCCAGAAAGGGTGAGTTCTTAGAAGCAAAGTTCCTTATGGAAGGAACTAGCAGTAGAACAGTGGATCTTGAGGAGGATCAAGAACCACAACCCGATGCACGTTTGGTTGAAACTAGCACTCAACATGGGGATGTTGAGGATGATCAAATGGTTGATCAATACACGCAAAACGTTCGCAGAAGTGGTAGAACTAGTAATCCACCTGAAAGATACGGATTTTTCATGGATGGATGCTATGTGGTAGATTCAAATGAACCAACCACATACCATGATGCAGTGTCCAATTTGGATTGTGACAAATGGCTTGAGGCCATGAACGTTGAGATGCAATCCATGTATGACAATCAAGTTTGGGAACTTGTTGTACCACCTCTTAATTCCAAGGTAGTTGGAAGTAAGTGGGTTTTCAAGAAGAAAACCGATATGCATGGAAACTTGGATACTTATAAAGCTAGACTTGTAGCAAAGGGTTTCACTCAAACTCAAGGGGTTGATTATGATGAAACCTTCTCACCTGTTGCGATGCTAAAGTCTATAAGGATATTGTTTGCCATAGCTGCTCATTATGATTATGAGATTTGGCAAATGGATGTCAAAACCGCTTTCCTAAATGGATATCTTGAGGAAGATGTCTATATGGTTCAGCCTGAAGGTTTTGTTGATCCAAAACATCCTAACAAAGTATGCAAGTTAAAGAAATCAATCTATGGATTGAAACAAGCATCGAGAAGCTGGAATCATCGTTTTGATGAGGAGGTCAAGAAATTTGGCTTCATCAAAAACGCTGATGAGGCTTGTGTGTATAAGAAGGCTAGTGGGAGCATAATAACTTTCCTAGTATTGTATGTTGATGACATACTACTATTTGGAAATGACATTCCAACCTTGGAAGGTGTAAAAACCTGGCTTGGAAATTGTTTTTCCATCAAGGATCTTGGTGAAGCCGCCTATATTCTGGGAATAAAGATCTATAGGGATAGATCAAGGCGGTTGATTGGTTTGAATCAAAGTGCATACATTGATAAAGTCTTGAAAAGGTTCAAGATGGAGAACTCTAAGAAAGGTACCGTACCTATTCAAAGAGGAACGATATTGAGTACGACTCAATGTCCAAGCTCAAAGGATGAGCAAGATAAAATGAAGGCAATCCCATATGCATCTGCTATTGGATCCATCATGTATGCAATGATATGCACTCGACCGGGCGTGTCATGCGCTTTGAGCATGACAAGCCGTTACCAGCAAAATCCTGGAAACAGTCATTGGATGGCTGTTAAGAACATACTTAAGTACCTAAGGAGGACAAGAGATATGTTCCTGATCTATGGATCTGGTGACGAGGAGCTTGTTGTAAAAGGTTACACGGATGCAAGTTTCCAAACCGATCGTGACGATTCACGATCACAATCGGGATACATTTTCATTCTGAATGGAGGAGCTGTCTCTTGGAAGAGCTCCAAGCAGGATGTGGTGGCTCTATCGACTACAGAATCAGAATACGTTGCCGCCTCATTGGCAGCTCAAGAAGCTGCATGGTTGAAGAAATTCATTGCCGATCTAGGGGTAGTCCCTTCCATTCAGGACCCCCTAGAGATCTTTTGTGATAACGAGGGTGCGATTGCACAAATCAAGGAACCCCGTGCTCATCAAAAGACTAGGCACATTGAGCGGAGATTCAACTACATACGAGATGAAGTTGAAAAGGGAAAGATATGTATTCGCAAAGTTCACACGGATCAAAACATTGCGGATCCTCTC
Source organism: Flaveria ramosissima (assembly GCA_025215565.1). Lineage (NCBI taxonomy): Eukaryota > Viridiplantae > Streptophyta > Magnoliopsida > Asterales > Asteraceae > Flaveria > Flaveria ramosissima. The sequence goes on along the minus strand of CM046029.1, from coordinate 25,094,323 downwards.
ACGAAGCTCCTTGAAAAGGCAAAGCATGAATGTCATACTTGTGCCATGGGACTTCGATATTCTAGTGATTGGATTTGATCTGTACATTTTGTATTTGGATATGTGGAACTCTTTATTATTTGAATAAAATTATTTGGTTATAATGTTTCAATTAATGTTCCAATTTAGCATGTTTAATCCATGAGTAAATTGTTTACTCTAAAATGTCCGTAGTCACTCATACTTGTGGGAACAAGTGTGAAAGTAAGATTATTATGAACTTGGATTGGTTGATATTCATAAGGATGAATATAGAGCAATGGGTTGCTACCAAGGTTCATAGATATTTGTGGGATACAAATATTGGACTAACCCGCATCTCAAATTTTACTACATGGAATCTTATTGATTGATCATAAGTAATTTTGAGTAAAGGCGAATATCATTTGGTATCCTCAGACCTGAGACACATATTGGGTTTTGATATTCACCAAGTATTACACCTTGAGCCTATTCTTCACTGTCCTGAAATAGTGGACAGTACATAAGGATATGTTCAGGTATAACACGAGGTGTTTGTGAGAAACGTATGTAGTCAAGATGGAATTTGTTCCTCTTATTCGTTGAGAGTTAGATGTCTAAGGCCTGATTAAGTTAAATCAACAAGGAATGATCATTCTGTGTCCTTGGATTTAACATGACATCTGTAACAAAAGGATAGATGATTGATTCACCTAAATCATTTCAAGTAGGGTACTTGAAAGGGATGATGTTATTGAATAGCTACAAGTCATGCGTATTAAGGGTAGTGAACCGTTGTTAGGCGGTATTTACTGCTTGCATCAATCTTCTATGAATCTTGGGCAAGTGGGAGATTGTTGGATTCTATGTGCCCAAGACACTTAGAATATTGATGTGGTTAGTACGTTATGATCCAAGTCGGGTTATACCCAATAACAAGCTTGGCAAACACCAATTTATATTTAATTGATGATATGATCATGCAATTAAATATTTACACCAATTTAGAAAATGGGTTTTCTAAATAAATTGCATATGAGATGGAACAAATTGTTAGGATAATTTGTTGATGAGGTTACTGTTATTCTTGTTACTTTAATTAAAATTGTTTAATTAAAGAGCACATATGTCACATTTTAAATTTGGTCTAGAAAGTAACCTTTTATTATGTGACATATGACAAGTAACAATGTGTAATGTGTTATAAATTTTAAGAGGAAATGGGTTTTGAATTTTTTTGGTCTTGGCCGCCCCTTGCTTGGGATTGGACCAATTTTCCTCTTGAAAATTGACAACACTTTAATACATACACACACTCAATGCTCTCCATCATTCATTCATGCAATTTTACCAAAACACAATCTCTCTCTCTCTCTCTAATCCTTACGGATTTTCAGCAGAAAAAAAGAGGTTTCATTTGGCTTTTTGGTGGTGTTATTCTTCCTAACTAGAAGGTGGGTTGCATACAAGCTTGGGTATACTAGATTGAGGATCTCTACATTGAGTTCTTGGTCGATTCAAGCATCCAAAACCTATCATCTCAAGTCGATTTTGCTGCTGAAAAGGTAGATATCACAGCTTGTTCAAGCTGTGATTTTATGCACGTTTTGTAGGTTCATAGCTTGTTCCATTCATATATTTAAGATCCTATTGATTTGGGTTTTGTTTTCCATCTTAAAACCACACTTAGAACACGAAAATTTCAGATTATAAACTTGTTATAATCCTATACCTCCGCTGCGTTTTCTGAAAAGTTTAAAAGGTTAGACTATGTTTTTGTGTTCTAACAAACCCTTCACTTACAGCGAAACTGTCATCTTCATTCAGCGAAATTATGAGTTATTTTGGATCAGAAGTTGTTTTCTAGAGTTTCAGCGAAAGTATTCCCTTGAACGAAAGTTCATTAGTGTTTTTGACCAATTATCAAGCGAAATTGCTGCCGAATCTATTTCTGAACGAAAGTTCAAGCTTGTTTCCTGCGAAGTTAGCAGCGAAACTAAGCAATTGTTGTCTCTGTTCAAGCGAAAGTGCTGCTGAAATTGCAAGCGAAAGTGTCTGTGTTTGCGAACGTGTCTGCGATAGTATTGTTTCAGCGAAACTGTTAGCCAAGTCACCTCTTTCAGCGAATTTGTTAGCGAATTTGTCAGCGAAATTATCAATTTTTCTGCCGAAACTATCATGTCGAAATTAACTACTCTTACACTTGCGGATCTTGAAAGTGTTGCTCCTAATAGACCTCCAAGACTCATTAATGGAGATAATTTTGAAGATTGGAAGAGATGTCTCAAAGCTTTCTTTTTCTACACAGATCATAATCAATGGGAATCGATTATTTCAGGTCCTCATATACCTACGGTTACGGTTGGTGATGTCGTTTCTCAGAACAAAGACCCATCTTCTTATACTGAAAGAGATCTGAAACTGATTGATCGTGATCAAAAAGCTTTTGGTGCTCTAACTCTTTGCTTGGCTCCAGACATCTACAATCGTTTTGCAGAGCATAAAAATGCTAAATCCCTTTATGATGCTCTCTGTGAATTCTATGATGGAAATGCAGATCTGGTGAAAGACAAGAGTATTCAAGCTGAAAAGGATTTCAATTCATTTGTAGGATACAAGAATGAAAGTTTGACAGATCTTACAAATCGTTTCTTAACCGTCTCAAGCACTCTGAAGAAGTATGATGAAAGACTCTCCAACAGTGAACAAGTTAACAGGCTTCTCGATTCTCTTCCACCACAGTGGAGTCTTCAAGTGAGGATGCTCAAACAAGAAAGAGGTTTTACAGATTATAAGCTGATGGATATCATTAACAAGTTGAAATGTTTTGAGTTGGATATGAAAAGAAGAGAATTTAACTAGACTATGATGCCCACATCTGGTTTTTCTCAAAATGCTGCTTTGTTATCATCCGCTGCAAACTCTCACATTCAAAATCCAATTCAAGGAGGGAGCAATACAAGTAATTTCTCGAGTGGTAGTAATCATGTTGGAAAAGAATTGGGAAATTCTAAGGTGAATGCTGAAACTTCAATTCCATCTGAAACAATGGCTCTTTTTGGAATGTTTGTTCAGAGCTATGAAGCTCTTGTTGCTGGTGAATTGAAAGGTAAAGGAATGACTATGGAGGATATGTATCAGGTTGACCTGATGATCTAGAAGAAACTGACATTCAATGGCAAATGGCGATGTTAACTTTAAGAGCCCGGAGATTCATGGAAAGAACAGGAAGAAAGAACTTTGGTGGTCAATCATCTACCTCAAAACTAGGATTTGATAAGTCAAAATTGAGGGGCTTTAATTGTAAACAATTGGGACATTTTAAACGTGAATGTCCATTACCAATTGTCACAGATCCTAGTAACACTGGAGTACCAAGATTGACAGCAGAGAAAGAAAAGGAAGAAGGAAATTCAAAAAAGGAGTCAGCCTTGATCTCAAACTTTGACTGGAGTGCGGAGGTGGAAGAAACAAGATCTGAAATAAATCACGCGTTAGTTGCTGAGGTTGTGGAAAGTGATGAGATGGAAGTTGATAAAGATGGATTTGTGTTGTTCAAGGAATTCAAAGGAGAAAATGAATCTTTAGTAAAGGAGAAAGAAGAGAAGGCAAATGGAGAGGAGAAAGAGGAAATTACAGGTTTAGATGAAGAAAGAAATTCAAAAGCTGCGAAAGGAAAAGAGAAGGATGATGCGGCTGCTACTGTTGAGGAAAGGAAATCAAGTACTCTAGTATGCATGTGCGATAAAGCTTTAGCTGCCGAAAGGATGGTAATGGGACTTCCTTATGAGGTAATACAGGATATGTGCTCATCTGCTTGCAAAATTAGACTTTTGGGATTTATAAGGCTAATCGTTTGTTAATTGATAATGAAAAGGATTTAAAACGAATTAATGATGAACTTAAAATGAATGAATCAAAATATTTTATGAAATTAAATGAGGTTTTAAAAGAAACTGATCATTTAAAAAGAATTGTTTTGGAAAGAAATGTAGAGGTTAATACTTTGACTGAACGGGTTGCTCTTGCTGAATTTGAAGCAAGCAAACTTCAGTCAAAGTTAGATAAATGGACTATTTCTGGAATGAAACATGATGATCTTTGTAAATCTCAACGGGGAGCAAGAATTAAAACAGGTTTGGGTTATGAAAATGTACATGTTTATCCTCCTCCTAGTACATACTGTTATTCTCCTATGCCTGTTCCTCATCCTTCTAATGATTTAATCAAATCAGATACTGACAGTATGTCTGCAGGTTTAGTCGGGAATAACTCTAAGTACATTCGTGAAGACTACGACTATGGACCAACTAGTGGGCTTGGATGCACTAGTTCTAGTACACCTGAAAATCAGCAGTCTGTTTTAGATAATAAGTCTAGTTTAAATTCAGTGTTTGTTTCTAGTTCAAATGTAACAAACTTGAATGTCTCATGTTCTCTTGATAGTTCTATTTCATCTTGTACTTCAAATCATGATAGTGATGATTTTTGTTCTGGTAATGAATGCATTGAATCTGATGTTTCTCCTAAAACAACTGAGCAACTTAAAATTAATTCTTTCGAAAAGTTCTTTTCTCAACCTATTCCATCTTTCATACCATTAAATATGACATCATCAGAAAAGTGCAGTTCGTCTTTATCTGACACTGGTACCAATGGTACGAGTTTTACTGATTTGTCAGAAGAATCACGTTCTGATTTTGTAAAGAAGAACTCTGATTCAAATAAACAAAAACATCATGAGATGTATGAGACATTCAGTGATGTTGATTCTAGTTTGTCTGAATGTGATGAGGAGATTATTATTGATCCTATTTTTACCTCATCACATCATCGACCTAGATTCAAATATCATTGTTTCAGGTGTGGTGAAAAGGATCATCTTATCAAAAATTGCCATTTGATTCAAAGATCCTCTAATAGGAATTGTTTTGGGAATAAATTGACAAAATTGGTTAATAATTTTTTTTGTAAAAAATCAGCTTCTTTAAAAACAAAAGTTGTTCAATCTTGGGTCCCTATTGCTCCTGGCTAAATGATTTGTTCATTCATTTCAGGGATCCTCTTCAAAGATTGTACACAGTCTGTGGCATGTTGATAGCGGATGTTCCAAGCATATGACGGGATTAAAGGATTTGTTGACCAATTATCGGATTATAGATGGAGGATATGTGGCATTTGCTGGAAATAAGAAGGGTGGAAAAATGATTGGACAAGGAGAAGTTACCAATGGTTCTCTTACTCTAGAAAAAGTCAACCATGTTCCTGAATTGGCTTTTAATCTTCTGAGTGTCTCTCAAATATGTGATAAAAGACATTCCTGTTCTATTTAAATCTGACGAATGTTTATTTTTAAGATCAGAGATAGCTATTCCGGAAGATTTAATTCTCATGCGTGCTCCAAGGAAACATGATACATATCTTCTTGATATGAATTCAAATGAGTCAAAGGCTACTGCAACTTGTCTTCTCTCAAAAGCATCAACCTCTGAGTCACTCTTGTGGCATCGTCGCTTAGGCCATGTCAATTTTAAGATAATTAATAAATTAGTAAAGAACAATCTTGTTAGAGGACTTCCTTTAAAAGATTTTTCTGTTACTGAAAAATGCATGGCATGTGCTAAAGGGAAACAACATAAGAAACCTCATAAGCCCAAACTTTTAAATAGCATATCAAGTCCTCTTGAGTTGTTACATACTGATTTATTTGGGCCAATTAGTGTTAAATCAATTGCTAAAAAATCCTTTTGTCTTGTTGTTACAGATGATTTCTCACGTTATTCATGGGTGAGGTTTCTTGCACACAAGAGTGAAGTTGCAGAGGAATTGCAGAAATTAATCATTTCTATTGAATCAGTCAGTAAGAGAAGAGTTATGGGATTAAGAAGTGACAACGGCACTGAATTTAAAAATCAGATTCTTGATTCATTTTGTGCTCAAAAAGGGATTGTGAGATAATTTAGTGCTGCAAGAACACCCCAGCAGAACGGTATTGCAGAAAGAAAGAATCGCACTCTTGTGGAAGCTGCTCGTACAATGTTGATAGAATCCTCATTACCCATTATTTTCTGGGCTAAAGCTGTTAATTGTGCATCTTATGTTCTAAACAGGGTGTTAATTGTGAAAGATAAAATGAAGACTCCTTATGAACTTTTTCATAAGAGGAAGCCACTAATTGATTTCTTTCGACCATTTGGCTGTTCTTGTACTCTTCTGAATACTCAATCTCAAAAGACAAAATTTGGTGTTGTTTCTGACGAGTGTTATTTTGTTGGATACTCTTCTTCACAAAAGGCGTACCGAGTTTATAACAAGAGAACACGTATTGTTCAAGAGTCATTCTATGTTGATTGGCAAGAATCCAATCCTTCTGAAGTGAAATCTGAACCTGCATGGTTCTTTGACTCCAATACTGTGTTCAATTCATTTAATTTGCCAGTTTTCGATGATGATACATCAATTCCAAGTACTCAAACGAATATTATTCCATCATCTCCATCGTCTGTTCCATCCATCCCGCTAGTAAATGATGCTGTTTCAACTGATGTCAGCTCATCGTCTCCAATGCCTGATCAAGCTCCATTATCTGATTCTTTATCTCTTACATCTCCTAACTTACCTGATTCAACACCTGTCATTGATACACCTTCATCTAATCTTTCTCCGGCTATGGCTGATACTTCTTCAACTATCTTTCCTTCTTCAAGTGATTACAAAACTTTGAAAGATCATCCGCTTGATAATGTGATTGGATCTGTTTCTGATGGTGTTCGCACGCGAAGTCAATCTGGTCTGATTAATGTCTGTCTTTTCTCATGCTTCATTTCTCAAATTGTCCCAAAAAATGTTAATGCTGCTCTACAAGATCCTTGTTGGGTAGAATCTATGCAATTGGAACTTCAACAGTTTAGAAAACTTAAGGTTTGGACCTTAGTTGATTTACCTCCCAACAAATATCCAATTGGTACAAAATGGGTATTTAAGAACAAACCAGATGATCGGGGTGTGGTGGTGCGAAACAAATCTAGACTTGTAGTGCAAGGCTTTGCTCAAGAAGAAGGAAATAATTCTACAGAAGTCTTTGCTCCAGTTGCTCGTCTTGAAGCAATCAGAATATTTCTTGCTCATGCTGCTCATAAACAATTCAAAGTTTACCAGATGGATGTGAAATGTGCTTTCCTCTATGAAGACATTGATGAGGAGATATATGTGTGTCAACCACCAGGCTTTGAAGATCCTGATTTTCCTGATAAAGTGTATAAGCTTGATAAATCTTTGTATGGTCTTCATCAAGCTCCCAGAATCTGGTATGAGACTCTTACGCAATATCTTCTAAACAATGGTTACTCTCGTGGTACCATTGATATGACCATATTTTAAAGAGAGGTGAATGGTAAAATGATCTTTGTTCAAGTGTATGTCGATGATATTATTTTTGGATCTACAAACTCTTAATTGTGTAGAGAGTTCGAAGAAGTGATGAGCCAAAGGTTTGAAATGAGTATGATGGGTGAAATGTGTTTCTTTCTTGGATTGCAAGTTGAACAACAGAAAGAAGGAATTCTTATTCATCAAGAGAAGTACATTAAGGATATTCTGAAGAAATTTAAGATGGATGATGCGTCTACTGAGATGACTCCTTTTACTGCTCAGACCTGTCTCACCCGGATGAAAATGGAAAACCAAGTGATCCTCATCTTTTTCGGTCTATGATTGGCTCTCTCATGTATCTTACTGCAAGTCGTCCTGATATCACTTTCGCTGTTGGTTACTGTGCTAGATATCAGTCGGCTCCAAAGGAATCTCATGAGAAAGCTGTCAAACGAATATTTCGTTATCTCAAAGGATCATCTCGTCTCGGACTGTGGTATTCGTATGGTGGAAATTTTGATTTACATGCTTACTCTGATAGTGATTCCAATGGTTGCAGGTTAAACAGAAAATCTGTGTCTGGAGGTTGTCAATATTTGGGAAATTGTCTGGTATCCTGGCAGAGCAAGAAATAAACTACTGTTTCTCTTTCTACAGGGGAAGTTGAATATATTGCTGCATCCAGCTGCTGCTCTCAAGTTCTCTGGATCCAACACCAAATGATTGATTATGGAATTAATTTCCTTCATACACCTTTATTCTGTGACAATGAGGCTGCCATTGGAATTGCTAAAAATCCCATTCATCATTCCCGCACAAAGCATATTGAAACACGAATTCATGCGATTCGTGATGCTGAAGACAAGGGTTTCATTAATATTATACCCATCGATACAAAAAATCAAAAAGCTGATCTTTTCACAAAAACATTTGATAAACCTCGTTTTTATGAATTGATTTCTATGCTTGGGTTAATATCTTTTTAAATTTTCATTTTCTATTTCTTTGATAATAAAAAAAAATAAAAATAAAAATTAAAATTAAAATTCATTTATAATAATAGAAATATGAAAATAAAAAATTTGGGGGAGTAATATCATTATTCTGAGATTGGAATTTAACATGATGAGAAATGATTGTATATTCTCTAAATGTTTTTATTTACATGACCAGTACTTCTATGAGAAATGATAGTAACTATTACTGGATTCTGTTTCACATTAAAAAAAAGAAAATGGATCAGATTCTTTAACGATATGCTTGATAGACTCAGCCTGATGAATGAAGTAGACAGCAGCTTTATGTTTAAATTAAACTTAATGCTTAAGAATGTCTGGATTTATTCAATCATTTTGGATTGCACAAAAACTGAGTCCTGACAAAAATTGGATTGAGAATGAATCTTTCGTTCATTTTGCTTTTTATGTCATCACCCTCTGCTGGTTTATTTAGTGTTAAGATGTCTTGTGTCTGTGCTTATCTCCTCTGCTGTACGTGAGTACTGACCTGGAGTGATGATCTCCTCTGCTGTACGATAGTACTGACCTGGAGCTCTCATCAGCACATGATCAAATGGTTATCTCCTCTGTTATACGTGAGTATAGATCTGGAGCTCTCACCATTTTGATATAATTATGTCAAATCCTCTTATCGATGAATTTCTCTCAGAATGAAATATTCTGTTTATAATCATTTGCACACTAATCCACAAACCTTGTTCTATGAAGATTGACTCATAATTCAAGAAATCCTGAGGTTGGGTGAGGGTTTTTACCAAAAGATTGTGGGTTCTTAGCATTCTAAAGCATCTAATCGAACCTTAAATGAATCATAAGCTGTTGGTCAAAAAAAGGATAAGGCATGAGTTTAAGTGGACAATTATATCTGCAATCGTTATTGATTTGTTCTAATTTCAGTTGTTTCTGTGCAGATTGTGATCAGATCTTGTATTCAGTATGATCTCATGACTGGTAGATGATTTTTTGATCATCTTTATGTTCTAAAATATTTAGAGAATGTGATCTCTGATTATTTTAGATCTCATTATTAGATATGCTTCCTTTAAGTATTATAATTTAAAAAAAAGTAATTAATAAAAAAAATAATAATAAAAAAAATAAAAATAATAATAAAAAATAATAAAATAAAAATAATAAATAATAAATAAAATAATAATAAAAAAAGGGGTGCGAAATTATTCTTTCGCTAACAATTTCGCAAAGCGAAACTGCAATTTCACTAGGTTGGCTAATAAGTTGTTAATGAGTTATCTCCTAGCGAAATTACAGTTTCAATGGGCGAAACTGTAAATTCGCCAGACGAATTTATAGTTTCGCTGTCTGCGAAATTATTTGCTATATAAGTCATGTTTGCGAAATTTCTCTCATAATTTCGCACAATCGCTCAGTTTCACTTTTAGGGTTTATCCGTAACTTTTAAGGCGATTTTGACTTGTGTTTGTGATTTGGACTGATTTTTCGTGAGATTCACTTCGTATGTGAGTTTCGAACACTGATTCACTCTCTAATCTGGATTAAATCATCTATTCTTAAGTAATCTAGATTGTGTCTCTTCGGTGGTTTCGCTGTTCGTTCAGCGAAACTACTAATTTCTCTGCGAAATTGAACGAAAGTTCACATCTTTTCTGCAAAACTGTAAAGTTATGCTGTCCGAGCAAACTTAACAGTTTCGCCATATCTTCTCTAATTTCGCAATGACTGATCTTTAATTTACACAGTTTCGCTTATATTTTCTTATGTCAGCGAAACTAATTTGTAATAGCGAAACTAAATTAATATTTGGTGAAACTAATTGCAAAACTACTTTAATTCATTCTAATCTTGTCGAAACTACCTTTTGTTCTGCGAAAATAACAAGTTTCAATGAGCGAAATTATAGTTTCGCTTGTCGAAACTGTTTGTTTTCCTTGTCGAAATTGTCTTTGATTCAGCGAAACTATCATGTCTTAGTGAGCGAAACTATTGTTTCGCTTGCCGAAACTGATTGTTTCTTATGTTTTTTGTCTTATTTTCTTATTTTCAGTATTTCTTATTCAAATTTATTTGTTGTTCTTTTCAGGTTATCATGGCGAATCTCAAGTTTGATGAGAGGAATAACATTACTGCCATATTAGACGATACTCTTCCAAAGGCGGTCGGATTTCGTGACTGCATTAGATGGCTTCAGAGATCACCCATTGCATATGCTATCTCTCAGTCACCCACTATCTATGATCTTCATATTAGAGATTTTTGGAGATCAGCAGAATACAACACTGGAGGAGATGTTCAGAGAATCACAGCTAGAGTGATTGATCATGATATAACTATTACTGCTGAGAGCGTGTCAAGGATTCTTAGACTAGAAGATGATACTGGTGATGAAGTGGATATGATGGAGTCTGAAGTGTTCCAAGCTTTCAGACAAATGGGATATGAGGGACCAGCGTTTGGTTCGTGGAAGGAGATTAAAAAGTCTTTTTTATCTAAGGAATGGAGATATATAGCTCATGTTTTTATTATGTGCTTAGATCACCGTAAGTGTGGATCCGATGGACTTAATCTCGACTGGGCCAAAGCTATGGTGATATGTTGTAAAGGGGAGAAAGCAAACATTGCTAGACTGATCTTTGCGTGTATGGCAGAGAATGTGATGGCTGTGAAGAAGGATAAATGGTTGTTATATCCTCGCTTTATTCAGATGATTATTGATGATCTTATTCCTGATGTTCCTAAACATGGTGAAGTCAAGAGATTAGTGCAGATGAACCCTCAGATATTTGCTGATTGCTGTGCTATCCGCCATGATTTCAGTGGTAAAATCACCCATCTCTGGGAAAATATGTACCCTCCAGAACGCTGGAATTATATCAGACGGGTCGATGAGTCTGAAAACAAAAGGGCTGAGGAAACAAGGGTGCAACAAGCTGATGCAGCTAAGAAGAGAAAGAGATATGCAAAAGAGAAAGATTATGATTTCGAAGAAGATATAGATGCACAAGCAGAGGAGATAAGGGTGGAGAAAGAACGGAGATCTAAAAAGAAAACTAACTTTGTTGAGCCTGAACGGAGAACAAAACATCGACACGAGGGATTCACAGCCAGGAAGAGGCTAGTGCTGGTCTTGATGAGGATGTGATTCGTAGTCTAAATACTTCATTGGCAAATGAGTTGAGTATGATAAAGACTAAACTGACGAATCAGGAGATTAGGGAAAAACAGAAGGATGAGGTAATTGAAGGAATGAAAAAGATGTTGGTTGACCAGAATAATTTGATTAAGAGATTGTTTGAAGAAATTTCTCAGATGAAAGCTGCAGCTGGCCTACCTAGTCAACTAACTCAATCTGAGTTAGATGATATGACTGATATATCTAAGTACTCATTCTTGAATGTGGGTACTTCATCCAAGGTAGGAGAGGGCACTTCTGGAGCAGCTGATACTGAAGCAGGGGAACAAGAGATCCCAAGAGAAGATGCTGGAAGAAATGAGGATGATGATATTATTGAAGCAGGGTTTGTTAACCTACAGTTTGATTTTGATAAGGATATTGTGGGTGAAGAAGTGGTTGTTACAGCTACCACTGAGGGAGTGTCTGATAAAGGAAAAGGTTTGATTGATGAAGAAGAGGAGGATGAGCAATTGGTTGATTATGATTCTGAACCAGAGTTTTATGAAGTAGATGAGAGACCACTGGTGTATGTTGCTAAGAAGGGAGATGATGAAGGTGATGTGTTTGAGATGGATAAGAGTGACTGGTTGGTGAAGGAGAAGGAGGCTGAAGAACTTACTCCTTTGTTTCAAAATATGGAAGTTTAAGCAGGAAAGAGGCAGACAAGAAGATAATAAGTTGGTGTTATAATCCTAGCTTAAAGATGTTTATGATTAAAAGAAGAGGAGGTAATATCAGCTACATGCTCAAGAGGAAGGCTTTTAAGACCTTGCCCAAATGGGATCTGAGACGGTTGGCCCTTTGCCTTTGATTAATGCTCATTTAAGTGAAAGGGCAGTATTTCTTGAGAAGGAAATTAAAAATGGACTTAATGATAATTTTGAGTCATTTGGATACATGAAGGCTGAACGAAAAAGATCAAAGAAAGATAAGACTGGGAGACTAGCAAAGGGAGGATTGTTTTGAGAGTCAAACCACCAAAGACTGTAAACAGGGTAAGATTGGCTGATCCTCTTCCCCAACGTTTACAGGACTTTGAAAAGTGGTTTTATGATAATAACACTGGCGAGGCGGTGATTAGAGCCAAACACGGAAAAGAGTTTAGGGTGTTTGACCCGATGGAGTTATTCAGCTTCAGTGATGAAGATCTCTTGACTCTTTGTGAAAATCATATTAAGGCTGGGGCAGGAGAGGAAACACGAAAAGAGGCAAGCTTGTTTATGAATGTGGCAAACAAAATAAGAGGAGTACGGGCGGAGGTAAAGAGTTTGGCTGAAAAGGTGAGAGCACAAGATGACTTTGCCATGGATGTTCAAGACATGACCAGGCAGTTTGCTAGAGCTAGTGGTCATTCTGAGGAAGCTGGTGATGCAGGAACTAACCTTGGAGGATCAGTGGCTGAAGCTTCTAAAGATGTTGCTGCGGGAGGTGATGAAGATAGACCAACAGCAGCAGAGGAAACCGGAGCCGACGAGTCAAATCAGAGAAGTGAAGATAGTGAGGTCCAACCTAGGGGGAGTATTGAAGATCATGTTAGGTTGGACTCACTTTAGTATAGATGTTTACTTTACATTGTAATAGGACTTTTGTTAGTTTCATTTTGTATTTTGTTAGTAATTAGCAGTTTTGGCAGTCCAGCGAAACTGTGAGCGAATCTATACATTCGCTCACAGTTTACTGTTTTGGTTTACCCGGCGAACTTGTGTTCTGCCGGGCGAAACTATAGTTTCGGCATGACAGTTTCGCTGGTAGCGAAACTGTCAGCGAAACTATGACTGCTATATATACTATTGTCATTTCACTTTGTATGGTAAGCTTGCAAAACCCTAATCGTGGAATTCTGTTGCAAGCTACCATTTCTAAGCAGTTACTTCATTGAAATACAATTGTGCTTGTTGTTATTGAGTGAGATTGTTCATTTGAGTACCAATTATGTCTTGATTCATCATATTCACTTCTCAATTGTTGTTATTTGGATTGTCTGTTTGATATTGATCAAATTATCCTATCAATTGTACTGTTCATCGATCACATGGACCAACAGTATGAATCAACCACAGGAGTAAGTCGCACGACTGAACCATGTCAATGGTTCAGTCGTACGATTGAACATTACAAACCTATAAATACCACATAATTCGTGAAAAAACATAGACTTCGAATATGATTAAACCCTAGCCGTCCATGTTAGGAGCTGGTATTTGAACGAAATACCTAGTGATTAGCGTGTAAACCAGATCAAATAGTGCGGAATCCTATTTGATTGGCGATCCAATCACTGAGAACACACAAAGAATCAATCAAGAATTGAATCTAACGTTAGAAGTCGATTGGGAATCGATCTAATGTGTTTTGTGAACTTGGAGAACGATTTGGGAGGCTTCTGGACGGCTAGGGTACGTCTGGAGTCGTAATAGTATGAATGCTTACGTTTTTCCACGAATTGGGTCTATTTATAGGTTATTATTATTCAATCGTGCGACTGGACCATAAGTATGGTTCAGTCGTGCGATTGAACCATGCGGTTGATTCATCCGCACGACTGAGTGTTCAGTCGTGCGACTGAGCCAATCTTATGTGTCAATCATACGACTGATCCAGTCTCCTTGTTCAGTCGTGCGATTGAGTCGATCGTATGAAGTTATTCATGCGTATGGTCCATTCGCATGGGCCATTCGCATGAGAACTTCATTAAGTTAAGTTTGAATGTTTTAATTAATATAACTTGATGTGTAACCATTCAAACAATCATAAACCCAATTAATCAACTCAATAACGACTCATTAATGAAATATTAGACATTACAAATCACAAACAATCCATATCATTTCATTAATCAATTCATATTACATCATAGTCAGACAGACAAGATCTATTACATTACAAATCATGATCTAGGGACATATATGTATCAACAAACTCCCCCTTGGACCTAGATCTCTCTAATCTCTTGTCTTCTGCATAACCGCCTTGTATTTCTTGTACTTCTCCTCTTTTGTGACTCCTGCGTGAATTTCAAACGCAAAGCAGAGTCGTATAACGTTTTGGAACTGGAGGGCTTGTACAATATCTTGCGTGTCATAGAACAGTGGCCACTTGTATAAGGTATAGACATCATTAGCCGACAAGTTAGTAAGCCACATCGGGTCGAATACCCTGATCGTATCCATTTGTCCCTCTTTGCTTAGGACTATGACCGCTTCAGCTGTTCTCCAATCATAGTACCACCACTTAAAGTGTGGAGTGAAGTCCTGTGGCATTTCCCTGAGTGGGATTCTCGACATTGTGCGCGGAGGACTCCACTTCAACACTATCTTGGGCTTGCTAGTAATGGCATCAACCTCAGACCTTCTTATGTACCTAGTCGGCTGTTGGGGTCTGAAGTTAACCCATCTGGTGTGGTACTCCTTCTTAAGGGCAGCCTCGAACCAGCCTGACATCTTCCTCGGGTCAGCATACAAACGCTTTAGCTTAGCCAGGTGGTTGAGCTCAAAACCTGGTAGAGTCTTCAGATCATGTGGGAATCTGAAGTACTCTATGCCCTGTTCTCTCTTAACTGCATAAGCATTAAGATCATCAAAATACGCCCATGCTATAATCCTGCCAGACACCTTGTGGTGTTTCTTGACTCTGTAGAGCTTGGTGTAGGCATCTTTCTTCGGTGCAGCACGTTGGGCTCTAACTTCTTCAAAACATGCAGCCCACTCATCCTTTCGAATGTCAACATCATCATTTGAGGCTTGGGCTGTTCCTTCTGCCTTCTCAGTTTCCTGCTCCATCTTGTTCAACACCTCAAAAGTATCACTGACGAGGGACTCACCCAGATTGGGGACCACATTACCCTCATTGTCAGCGTACTGAGGGTACTCCTCTGCGGTGATATCTTCGACCTCGACTTCATCAACATCGTTGAGCTCTTCATCAATAGTCGAATCACATGTTGGAGCATCTTTAACTATTTCATCCGGATTGAGCTTGAAAATCTCTGCGAGTTGCTCATTAGATAGGTCATGAATTATTTCCCCTTCTTTAGGGGTATAACTCACAGACCTTCTTACGATCCCTTGCAGATCAAGAATCATGGTTAGTTGAGTCTTGACCTGTTGAAGGGGAGCAACATCAAACTCATCTCTTTGATAATTTGGATCAGTTTAATTTAAACATTCAACACATAAATCATTAGTAAGTAATCAAACAGAAATACATTAACTTAATATATAAACATTCAATACATTGTTTTCAGTACATGATTCAAACACAAAAATAAATAAATACATAAACGTCTAGTCTTTACTTTTATCTTGAATCATAGTCTCATCACTCGGAGGAGCAGAGGTGGTAGCTGATTGATCCTGTCTATTCTTTGACCTCCTCTCTTGACCTGAAGCAGAGGCCGATGCAGCCGCATCCCCTCCTTCTGCTTCAACATCATCGTCCTTCCTCTCTGTCCTATCTTCGTCAGTTTCCTCCTCATCCTCTGTATCATCCTCTTCATCCTCATCATCCTCTTCATCATCATCATCACCATCGTCTCCATCATCTCCATCTCCTTCCTTGATCTTTAAGGGCTCATCCTTTGATCCCTTGAGCCGCAGCATGATGGTCTTGTTGGTGGTCTCCAACTCGTCTATCCTTTTAGCTGATTGGGCATGCTGCTCCTGGAGTTGGGACATCTCTACTCGCTGTGCATCCATCAGCTGGGCCTTCTGCTCTATAACTCGCGGCTGCTCTGCCATCTGGTGAGATTGTGCAGCAGTCAGGTCGGTAAGCTGGCGTATCTGTGCAGCTTTCTCCTCATCGGCAGCTAGTAAGCGCATCACCATCCGGTTGAGCGCTGACAGCTGTTCCTCTACCCCGATTGGAGGTAGAGGTGATCCATAACTGTGTGAGGACTGGGCTGACGGTCCTGCATGGTGTGAGGTGGTGGTGGTGGTGGCTGTAGTGAAGATGGGTCGGTAAAATGGTGGAGGTGATGTGGGTGTAAATGGTATGGAGGTGGATGGGATCTGTACTGTGGTGGTAGGTATGGTGGTGGCTGTGGTAGCTGTGGTGGATGTGGTGGCTGTGGTGGTGGATGGTATAGATGTAGAGGTGGTAGTGGTGGCTGTGGTGGTGGAAGTAGAGGCTATGGATGTAACGAAGGTCAACCGACGCTTCTTCTTCTTCAGACCATGGGGCTGAGCCATCCTCTTCCTCCTCGTCCCTGTGGAGGTGGATGCTCCCCCTACAACCCTGCCTGCTGAACCCGGTGCATAACTCGGGTCAGTCTCAGTCTCTCTGGAGTCTCTCGGGTGTTCACCAACCACCCGTAGCCCATGTTCTGTGGGAACAACCTTGCTTCCCACAGTTCGCGTGAGGGGCTTCTCATCAGACTCCTCCTCCTCCTCAGCACCAAGAACAAACTCCTGATGAAATCCGGCTGTCTCAGCAACATCTCCAGCTGGGGCAGACACTAGGGGTATAACATCAGACACAGTGCCTCTCGGTGGAGCAGGCATATCGTCCCCAGCGTCCCCACTATCATCATCATCCGAGTCAATCTCTGGGAGTAGCAGCCTTTCATCATCAGAGTCACTGTCCTCATGACGCCATTTGCGTCTGCCCGGTGCCACATACCTTTCGTTGGCCAGGTGGCCAATCAATCTCTTAACTTGGGGCTTCACCTGCTTCCCCCTATAAACCCTCATCCGACCCAGAGTCGTATCATCCATGATCTCCAGTGCCACTGCATCATGACTCTCTTTGGGCAGATGTGGCAGCTTCTCGTTGAAGATGAGCTGTAAAAACCTGGGGTACATACAAAACCCCTCCTTTCCCTTTGCCTCCAAGTTCTCCACCAGATAGGAGAATATCATACTAGAAAAGCTGAAGGGGTGGTTCAGCACCAGTGCCACGTAGGCATTTTGGATCTGGTCTGAGAGGTCGTCGAACCCACCCCTCCTCGAAGCAACGCACTTAAGGATCACATGGGCTAAGTACTTGTACTGGGGGCACAGGTTGCTCTTGTTGAGCACACCTGAGTTTATGTCCCCAGCGTACTTGATCCTCAGAAAGCATCCTCTCACGGTCAATGGATGTAATCTGGTAGGATGATCAGTATCATCTCCAAACTCTAGGACCCTCTGGATGTCAGCAGCAGTGATCTCGATATCATGACCTAGTATAGAGCTCCGAATGTTGTAGGGCTCACGAGAGCGGTCCACAGAGGCATTCTCCCAGAATGCCTAATGTAGTGATCTGTAGGGCGTGCACGGAGTAGAGATAGCCTTATGGATCCGGGACCGTCTGAGGAAGGCTATAATATCAGTGAACTCGGCCCCGTTCCTAGTAGTGTGATCCAAATGAGCACAGATGTTGTGCTTTGGATTTATGGACCATCTCTCCGCCATTATCCTGAAAACACATTACATAGAACCATTAGTACATAATACATTAAAATTCTGTTCTAAGTGTAATTTTGAAATTCATTCTGATTCATTCGTGCGAATGAATCATGCGACTGAAGTCAGTCGGCTGTCCTTTCATGCGACTGAGCTCATTTTGGTCAATGAGACATGCGATTGGGTTCAGTCTGCTGACTGAGTCTGCGAATGGTTCAGTCGGCCGACTGACTCAAACGCATGGTTCATTCGGGCGATTGACCCAATCGCAAGTTTCAATCGTGCGATTGGAGTTCATCCGGGCGACCAGTCGCCTGTCCTATAGTTCAGTCGCCTACCGTTCGAATCTTTAACAAAACAGGTGTTTTAACATAGATAACCGGTTCAATGGACTTGCATTCTTGTTACTAATAACCTAGTGAACTTAATTTTAACGTTTTGCATAGTTTTGGTGGGTTATTAGGTCATTTATGTCTCGGTTCTTGTTTTACAGTCGAATAACCCAAATTAGGGTTTAAATCCTTCAGGTTTTGGGAAGATGGAACTTCAAACTACCTGTATAATCAATACCGAGAGTCAGTGAATCAAGATCAAGAAGAAAACAAAGTCTAATGAAATTTTGGCAGAGTAACGGTAGGGTGTGCGACTTGAGAGCGATTGAGGTGTGATGAATGAAATGCGATCGACTGTGCCCTTTAAATACTGAAGCTGGATTCAATCGGTCGACTGGCCTCAGTCGCTCAGTTCATTCGGGCGACTGAGGCTCAATCGTGCGATTGGCCCAGTCAGTCGCATGCTGTTGACCGACTGAGGTTCAGTCGGTCGACTGACTCTATCGCACATTTCATTCGCATGTTCAGTTGACCGAATGAGTATCAGTCGGTCGACTGACTCATTCGCCCTCTTCCAATCGGTCGAATGGGTCATTCTGATAAGCCATTCGTGTGAAAGGCTCAATCTCATGTCCATTCGTGCGAATGGGAGTCATTCGCATGGTTGGTCCATTCTCATGGTCCAATCGTGCGAATGGATCACACTTAGTTAATTTTCTGCCATTTTTACCAATTTACATTTAAACCCCTTTTAATTTTTGAAATTAACGTTATGAGCTTTTGATCATCTCAGACATGATCATTTTAACTTGAAAACTTTATGATCACCTCAGACGTGATCCTTTTAAACAATTTAGTCACCTCAGACGTGACCCTTTTAAACACTTTGTCACCTCAGACGTGACTGTTTTAAACTTTTAAAATGCATGTGGTCATCTCAGACATGACCCTTTTTAGTGAGTTGATTCCTTACTGATTTTTCTGATGTAGTCCGACAAACTAACAAACTAAAACTACTAACTAACTTAGAAAATTTAAACTAAATACTCAAAACAAGACTTGTTTTTGGCTTTTTGTGAGAGATAAATCCTAAGATGGACATCTATGGGATTTGGTTCCGGAATAGACAACTTCAACTTGGATTGACCACACCTGGACCAATTCAATTTTGGAATCATACAGGTAAGTCAAATCCTTTGGGACTGATTATCAAAATCTTTTGATTCTTGGTGTTCATCCGGAGTCATTAGCAACTTTAGGGAATCATACTAGAACTCTTGGTTTTTCACATTTATTTGAACTTTCAAGAATTACAGCCACAATGATTGTCAACATATTTGTCCACTTAAATCCATACACAGACTTTTGACACAGACTGGTGATTGATTTAGGTTTAATTATTTCAACTAACATTTGTGGATCCCACACTTATATGGTAATCAACATTCCTCAGGAGCTTTTGAGCGGTCTACGGGTATTATTACAAGAAGAGACTATTCTTAGAGCTTTCAAAGAGAAGCCAGTCCTCAGGTCAGTGCCATCGCACAGCAGAGAGGCGGCAAACAACAATGAATTCTAGAATATCTAGGTTATGCTTATCCTCAGGTCAGTGCCATCGCACAACAGAGAGGCACACAACCTATCTCCTTGTTAGAGCAGCTTATTTTATTTTGCACAAAATGCACCAACAACATAAGTCATTAGCTTTATAGCATTTGTCTTTAATTTTTCTTTTTCTTGCTTTGCTCTAATTATGGTCATCCGCACACATTTGTGGCGTTTACATGCTCATTACTCCTTATTGGAATATTGTTGATTGTGTTAACCAGTGATAAGATGGAAGCCCACAGTCAGTTGAACAATTTAGTGTTTGATCTTGAGATCACCAGTCAGGTCTAATCATCTATTGTGTTGAATCTATCGACATATCATTTGTGGTCTAGCAACCTCTAGGTCTACTTTCTTTGTGTTGCCTTAGGAGTTACCAGCTTTCTATCATCTTCCCTTTTATATTGCCTAGACTACATAGACTTATACTTTGAATTTTTGCATCTTTTCTAAACTTAAAATTTTAAAGTCCCTCTTGATTTGTTCCTGTGTACTATCATTTTCCAAAGGTTTTGAATCGGTATCACAGATACGATCTACCTTATATCAGCTATCCACTCCTTCTCCTCGTTTTTTTTAATGTTAACTTGCTGACATATTCTCCCCCTAAAATACTAAAATCATTACTGGTTTAATTATTTTAGGATTTTAATAAACAGCAAAATAACATGAGTTTAAATTAAACAGACGAAAATAAACAAATAAAATAACACAGAAAAATTTAACTAAACTACATCGGACTACACATGATCATCATCAGGAATAACCTCACTTTTCTTTTTAACGCCGTTGACCTCTAGCAAATATTGAAAACATGGTTTATCAAAGGCTTTAGTATAGAGGTCAGCGCGTTGAAAATCAGTATTAATTTTTACCACATCAATTAAGTTCTTTTCAAAACAGTCTCTTATGAAATGGTATTTAATACCGATGTGTTTGGTCTTTGGATGTTGGACCGGATTTTTAGTTACTGAAATTGCAGCCGAGTTATCAACAAAAATAGGAGTAGAAGAAAACTTTAAACCGTAATCCCGCATTTGCTGTTGAATCCAGATGATTTGTGAACAGCAACTTGAAGCAGCAACATATTCAGCTTCACAGGTTGACAATGCAACCGATGTCTGCTTCTTACACTGCCAGGTAACTAATCTTCTCCCAAAGAATTGACACCCTGCTGATGTAGACTTGTAGTTCATCTTGCAGCCCCCGTAATCCGAGTCACTATACGCGGTAAGCTCAAAGTCATCATCATGAGGGTACCACAACCAAGTGTGGGTGTACCCTTCAGATAACGAAAAATCCTCTTGACCCCAATCAGATGGTTGACCTTAGGTTTAGACTGATATCTAGAACATAAACATGTAGCATACATGATATCAGGTCTTGAGGCAGTGAGATACATGAGGGATCCAATCATTCCTCGGTACATCGTGGCATCTACAAGATCTCCATTTTCATCAGGTGCTATATCGTGATTCGTAGCAAGTGGAGTCCCAGCAGCAGAAGCATTCTCCATGTCAAAGCGACTGAGAATGTCTCCTACATACTTGGTCTGATGTAGAAAGATCCCATTTGAAGTCTGATCCACCTATAACCCGAGAAAGAACTTCATCTCCCCCATAGCACTCATCTCAAACTCTTTCTTCATAACTGCTTCAAACTCTTTGCATAACTCTTCGTTCTTTGAACCGAAGATTATGTCATCAACATAGATCTGTACGAGCAGTAGGTCGCCATCTTTTTCTTTAATAAACAGCGTGCAGTCAATGACTCCCCTGCGAAAGCCGTGTTTCACAAGATGAGTCGAGAGTTTCTCATACCAAGCTCTTGGAGCTTGATGAAGCCCGTATAAAGCCTTGTCGAGCTTGTAAACTCTATCCCGATGATAAGGATCTTCAAATCCCTCGGGTTGACTGACATAGACTGTTTCTCTGATTTCCCCATGAAGGAATGCACTCTTCACATCTAATTGGTAGACTTTAATCTTCATGTACGATGCATAGGCAAGGAAGATACGAATGGCTTCCATCCTTGCCACGGGTGCAAACACCTCATTGTAGTCAATCCCCTCGACTTGGCGAAAACCCTGAACCACCAATCGAGCTTTGTTCCTGATAATGACCCCTTGGTCATCCTTCTTGCATTTCAGGACCCATTTGGTGCCAATGACTTTAGCACCTTTAGGTCTATCACCAGAGTCCATACACCTAACTTCTTGAACTGCAAAAGTTCTTCTTGCATGGCACTCACCCACGCCTCATCATTTAGTGCATCACTGACATATTTGGCTCAAACTGCGAGACAAAACACCGATAAGCACCATCATGAATGTAACCCTTCTCCATAACCGAGGCGTAATCAGCTGAGTATAGCTGATTTCGGGTTTGTACTCCTGATCTGACATCCCCAATGACATTGTCAAGGGGATGATAGACATTTAGTCGTGATCCTGGAGTAGTAGGAACAGCTACCTCAGAGCCAAGATTATGAACATTTGGTTCTGCATCTGAGGTAGATGGAGTTTGAGGTTCCGAAGTCGAAGGTGCATCACTGGTAGATGCTTGTGGACTTTCAGGAACTGGAACCTGTTCCTCCTGACTGTTCTGGTCATCTGCTTCAGCTTCATCTTCAGAGGAGGAGTCACTGTCATCGACTACTCCCCCTGACTGAGTAGATGATTCTCCCTGTGAGCTAGATGGTGTATTCAAAATATCATACATCATCCTAGTAGCTAACTCATCATCCGAAGGAGAGAGAGGGATGTTGAAGGACTTGAAGAATCCATCATAGTCGAAGAAGTAGGCGGGTCCTTTGCCAGTAGGTGGTGTGGTATATCTCTGAACGTCAACATTACACCACACTTCTACAAGACCCGTTGAGTTGTTGTAAACTCGCTTGTTCGGTATGTTGTATCCTAGAAAGATTCCTTCATCCGCCTTCTCGCTGAATTTGCCTTCTTGTGTCTTCTTCAGAAGTGTGCACGGCGCGCCAAAAGGTTCAAGATACTCCAAATTCGGTTTGCGTCTTTGTAGTAGCTCGTAACATGTCTTTCCGTGGCGCTTGACTATCAGGACTCGATTCAGTGTATAACATGCATTCGCCACTGCCTCATTCCAGAATTGGATAGGCAGTTTCGAGTCTGCCAGCATAGTCCGTGCTGTCTCTATCAAGCTTCTGTTCTTTCTCTCAGCAACGCCATTCATCTGAGGCGTGTAGGCAGAAGTGAATTGATGCACAATTCCCTTTTCCTTGCAGTATGCCTCCATCCACTGGTTCTTGAATTCTGTCCCGTTGTCTGAGCGTACTTGTCTAACCTTCAGCTTGTAGAGAGATTCCAGTGTGGTTACTAACTCCTTGAATGACTCAAATGTTTCTGATTTGGATTTCAGAAACATTACCCAAGTGAACCTTGAGTAGTCATCAGTGACCACAAAACAGTACAAGTCGCCTGCAATGCTCTTTGTACTGACTGGACCAAACAGATCCATGTGAAGAAGTTCAAGAGGAAGTTCTATTGAATGAACTTTCTTTTCCTTATGAGACTTCTTCGTCTGTTTGCCTTTCTTGCAAGCTACACAAAAGTCAGGAAGCTGGAAGTTCTTGACATTAACTCCTCTCACCAAATCCTTCTGAATCAAATGATTCATCTTCCTTTGACTAATGTGTCCCATTCTCCTATGCCAGGAGATGGAATCCTTCTCAGTAGCTTTAGATAGAAAGCACTGAACCTCATGATCCGTTGTAGCAGCTGTTGACAGATCCAAGACATAAAGGTCTTTATATCTTGAAGCAGTCATCAGAACTTGGTCCTCTGGGATCACGTAGTCTTTCTTCAGCACGTAACACTTCTTGTTGTCGAAGATGACCTTAAATCCTTTATCACAGATTTGGGAAACAGAAAGTAAGTTATTTTGAAGTTGTTGAACGTAGTTCACCTTATCAAATTTAACTTTCTGATTCCCCACTTCTCCCTGAGCTGTGATATAGCCTCCCTTGTTACCAGCAAAGGAAACATGTCCTCCTTTTATTTGCTTGACGTTTGATAAAAGGGCCCTATTTCCTGTCATGTGCCTGGATGCTCCGCTGTCTACAATCCACGTGTTAGTCTCAGCACTGTATCGAACACCCTGCACATACAAAGTAAAGAATTAGTTTAGGTTAGGAACCCAAGCCTTTACTGGCTTGGGTTTCCCAGAGGCATCACACATCATAAATTCCACCCATTGACCCTTAGAGGGTGAGGGTAGCTCAGGTTCCTTCTTGTCATCAGTATCAGACACGCAGGATGACTTCTCTTTCCATAAGCCAGATTTGTGCAAGCCTGTTTGTGTAAACAGTCGACTGGCTTACAGGTTGAACTTTAGGTTCACTAGTTCTTCTAGGTGGAGTCAGAGAGCTCCTCTTAGAAGACCTAGGCTTAGAGTCCTGAAGTTCAATCTTCTTCCTAGGTGTCTGATAGAAAGGACAATAGGAAGCAATGTGTCCACATTCTCCACAGTTGTAGCATGACCGGCTATCAACTTTATGAGTAAACTTTCTTTGTGGAGAAGTGTGTGACACTCTAGTAACATCAATCACTTTAGGTTTTGACTCTGGTTCTTTTGATGTTTTTTCTGGTTTAACAAAGTTAACTGTTTAACCTGTTTAACATCTTTCTCTTTTTGGTTAACTGGTTTTTGACTTGAAGCATGTGAAAAATTAACATTAGAAGTCTTTTTAGGTTCTGATTTGACTTTGTTTGACCCTGACTTTAAGTTAAATTTTTCAAATTTCTTTTCCAAATTAACACAAGGCAATTTACCCTTTGCCTTTGAAGTGGCCTCCTTTTGTTTGTGTCTAGATTCAATAGATGAACATGAGGTATCTGGATCACTAACAAGAGGAGTAGACACCACGTGATCCTTGATGGGGTTATTATTTACTGGTCTAGTCTTAGTGTTCATCAAGGTCTCAGGTGGTGGTGGAACCACTTTGTAACCCAATCCCTCCCCGTTATTCCTTTCTCTCACTAAGTGTTGAACTATGTGTGAAGAACTAGTCCAACTATGCAGTTTCTGTTTTAATGAGTTTACTTCTACTTCTAGAACTGCCTTTTGCTTCTTAGTGTCTTCTAGGGAGTTTAGATAGTACCTAATGTCATTAGCTTGGTTAAAGGCAACTACTTCGGTTTCCCTAAGCTGTTTAGTCAATAGGTCTATCTTTTCTTTATAACTATGCTCATTTTGTTTTAATACTCTATTAGCCTCAGTGCACAGTTGCAAATCTTTTACTAAGTTATCATTATGATCTAATAACCTAGCAAATTTTTCATCTATGCTATTCCTAAAAGTATCACAACAGAACAAGCATGATTATCAAACATTTGGTCAGTAGTACTTACCTGAGTTGGTTCAGAAGAGTTAGCCATCAACGCAGCATCAGATGTCTCTGGTTCTGGTGATTCTGTCTTTTCTGTCTTTGACATGGAAGTCTCCTCTTTAGGCTTGTAACTGACCTCGATTGCAGTTGCTTCTTCACTGTGTGACATCGCTATCTCAACTGCTAGATCACCTTCACTCGCAAATCATCATCAATATCCTCTACACTTGCAATGTTTGATTCCCCTGGTGAGACAAACCTAAAGCTCCAATCCTGTCCTTCATCATCATGAGCAGTCAAGGCTTTTGGATCCTTGCTTGGTGAAGTAGAACTGGAAGCTTGCTTGTCTTGGCGAGTGAAGGACGAGAATGGATTCCCATTACCCGTCTTCTTTGGCTTGACACACTCTCTCTTGAAGTGCCCCTTCTCTCCACAGTTGAAGCAGGTCACTTTACTCTTGTCAAAGCCAAATGTGGTATCCTTAGTAGCTACCAAGTTCTGTCCGGTCTTTTTAACAAACTTCTTCGCCCTCCGGACAGCACTAGCTAAGGCCCACATTATGTCCATCCTCTCAAGCTCCATTTCGTCCACTGCTCGTAGTCCTCGTCTGCCAGATGGCAGTTTCCAATCTTCCCAGGCAACAAGTCCATCATATGAATGAACCACTGCAGCTAAAAGATCCATATGCTCTCGAGCTACTTTCACAGTCACATTACCGAGGTTCTCGGTCTTCAGTTTAGTAGAACTTACTTCAGATCCAATATAGTGGTACAAGAAGACCCTGACGTGTCTGATCCTGAAGGAGAAGCATGTGAAGGACCCGACGAGCTAGACACAAATGCAGTCTGGAGAGGTGCTCCAGATGTCTTAGCTTGAGGCGTGGCGTTGTACAAAGCTGGATTTTGTGTGTACGAAGACTTCTGAGCTCTGTACTTCATCCTTAGTGCTTCTTCTCGCAACTTAAGAATGAAGTCATTAATATCCAGCTTTGCAAGCATTCCATTCTGTCTCAGGTTAGACACGAATGAAGCCCACTTTTCAGGCAATCCGTCTGCAAAGTTACTCACTTTCTCTTCCATGGTAGTTTCCACCCCATGTGTATGCAGTTCGCTCATCAAATGGTAGAATCTATCTATGACGTCGTCTAAACTCTCGTTACCAATCGATGAGAAGTTATCGAATTCCTTCTTTAACTCCTTGGCCTTGATTGCCTTCAACGAAGCATTCCCGTCGTACCTCTTCTCTAGCTCATCCCACAGTTTCTTGGACTGCTTATTCTCTGAGTACTGGTGGAATATGTCTTTGGGGATAGACTGTGTAATCAATGCATAAACTCTTTTCTGCATTGTACTTAACTTTCTGCGCGTCCGTCATCCCTCCTAACGTTAGCTTAACTCCATCAGCTCCCACCGGTGTACTATATCCAATCTCGATGGCTTCCCACAGATTCGGATCCACTCCATTGAGGTAGATCTCAAAACGTTGTTTCCAGTGGGGAAACTCATCTAACGTCAAGAGCTTTGGTGGTTTATTATGATTACCCACCTCACTCTCAAGCAACAGCAGGTTCTGTATCCTAGAGTCCTTCCCAGCAGTAAAGGCTGACATCTGATCTTCCATGGCGAATAACTTTAAGTCTAATCAAACAAACTTTCACTGATGCGACTGAAGGATGCGAATGGTCTAGTCGTGCGTATGAACTCTGCGACTGGTTCAATCGTGCGGCTGAACTGGGCGATTGGTTCAGTCGTGCGAATGAATCTGGTGCGTATGAGCTATGCGAACGAACGGTTCAGTCGGCCGAATGAAGGTGCGACTAGGTCCAATCGTGCGAATGGGCAATGCGAATGGAGTCCAGTCGTGCGAATGGGTCACTCGTGCGACTGAAGCTGCTGTTTTGCGAAATTTTCTAGGTTTGACGTGTTTCAGCCGTAAAAATTCGAAATTTCACAAGTTCTAATCGCCTAAGTCCGTAGAAACCAAACTTTGATGAGCAGGGAACGTCCAAGATCACTTTTCACAGCAAAGATTGCGTTTCTGGTGCAAAAACACAAACTTTTATGCAATCTTGATTGAATCACACGTAATCAAGAGCCAAAGCTCTGATACCACTTGTTAGGACCTGGTATTTGAACGAAATACCTAGTGATTAGCGTGTAAACCAGATCAAATAGTGCGGAATCCTATTTGATTGGCGATCCAATCAGTGAGAACACACAAAGAATCAATCAAGTATTGAATCTAACGTTAGAAGTCGATTGGGAATCGATCTAATGTGTTCTGTGAACTTGGAGAACGATTTGGGAGGCTTCTGGACGGCTAGGGTACGTCTAGAGTCGTAATAGTATGAATGCTTACGTTTTTCAACGAATTGGGTCTATTTATAGGTTAGTATTATTCAATCGTGCGACTGGACCATAAGTATGGTTCAGTCGTGCGATTGAACCATGCGGTTGATTCATCCGCACGACTGAGTGTTCAGTCGTGCGACTGAGCCAATCTTATGTGTCAATCATACGACTGATCCAGTCTCCTGGTTCAGTCGTGCGATTGAGTCGATCGTATGAAGTTATTCATGCGTATGCTCCATTCGCATGGGCCATTCGCATGAGAACTTCATTAAGTTAAGTTTGAATGTTTTAATTAATATAACTTGATGTGTAACCATTCAAACAACCATAAACCCAATTAATCAACTCAATAACGACTCATTAATGAAATATTAGACATTACAAATCACAAAAAATCCATATCATTTCATTAATCAATTCATATTACATCATAGTCAGACAGACAAGATCTATTACATTACAAATCATGATCTAGGGACATACATGTATCAACAGTCCAGAGCGTCCTAAACAGCCAATCCAACTTCAAAGTTCGTTCCTGATCGATTTCTAATCAATTCTTAACGTTTGTTTCATCGTTAGATCGATCGGGTTGTCGTTCTCACTGATTGGATCGCCAATCAAATAGAATTCCATACTATTTGATCTGGTCTCACGCAGAATCCGTTAGTATTCCGTACGAAAACGGTCCTAACAGATATACTCAAGAAGAAGGGATAGACTATGATGAAGTGTTTGCACCAGTTACAAGAATTGAATCCATAAGAGTATTCCTAGCCTATGCATCATATAAGAAGTTCACTGTCTATCAAATGGATGTCAAATGTGCTTTCTAATACGGGAAAATTGATGAAGAAGTCTATGTAGCTCAATGTTAGATCTAGAAAGGCTGGTGCAACGAAAACCAAATCACTTAGACTATTTTGGTGCAACTAATAAAGGACTTCCGAAGCTAAGTGTGGAACTTACGAAGGAAATGGAGTTCTTCCAAAGACAAAGTGTAAATGAAGACTCCAACTTCCGAAGCCAAAGTATTCACTTTCGAAGATCAAGACTTAGAAGAAAAGATAAGAAGTCAACTTCCAAAGTATGAAGAAATGAAGAATTCCTCAAGCCTCAGAAGAAGTAACCTCTTCCAAAGTATAAGTGGCTTCGGAAGAACTTGTTCTTCCGAAGCCAACTAACCTTCCGAAGACACTACTATGAACCAGTGGACATAAGTATGGTCTCTCTGACACTCCGCTGCAGACCTCTGAGATACTACATGGCATTTTCTCAAAGACATGTAGTTGACCATACTTTATTCCACTGTTCACCTTTATCAGTTAGTACAGTTGCCAACTTTAGTTGGTGACAAAAGGTAAGTCATGGACATGTCATGACTACAATATCTTAGATAATACTTTATCTAAGATACCTTAACTTTAGCATTGTAGTATATGTTTTAGTTATAGGTTTCCTGCTAGTATGAAAGTATATCCAGCTGTAGGATCTAGTATATATTGTTTCTCATTGTAACTCTTGTAGTATGCTTGTAAGAGTCTTGTAATGCTTTGAGTTGAGAAGTAATATACACGAGTGCCTTGAAAATTATTTCTTTGGGTTCTTTGCTACTTATTATATTATTATTAACTCTATCTGATCCGAGTGTAGTATAAGTGAGTTTGAGAGAAATCCAAGTGTTAAGTGACAAAACCCGATCCTGCACTCAACCTCCTGGTTTTGAAGATCCTGATTATCCTCACAGGGTATACAAGCTTGACAAAGCTTTGTATGATCTTCATCAAGCACCAAAAAAGTGGTATGAAAAATTATTATCTTTCTTGCTCAAGCATGGATATAAAAGGGGAACTATTGTTAAGACTCTCTTTTTTTAAACAAAAACATCAAGATCTCTTAGTTGTTCAAATTTATATTGATGACGTATATTTGGATCAACTAACAAGAGATTATGTGTAAGCTTTGAGGAGTTGATGAAATCTGAGTTTCAGATGAGTTCAATAGGAGAATTAACATTCTTCCTTGGTCTACAAGTTCATCAGAAGACAGATGGCATTTTCATCAATCAAGAGAAGTACATACATCAAATATTGAAGAAGTATAATCTTGCTAATACATCTTCATGCAAAACACCTACCTCAACATTTGATAAGATTGTACCTGATCCTACAGGAAAATCTATTGATCAAAGATTGTATAGATCAATGATAGGATCACTTATTTATTTAACTACCAGTAGACCTGACATTATGTTTGCTGTGTGTGTTTGTGCTAGGTACCAGTCAGATCCAAAAAAGTCTCATCTGAATGTTGTGAAGAGAATTTTCAGATATCTCAAAGGTAAACCAACCCTTGGACTTTCGTATCCAAAGGATGGTGACTTTACTCTCTACTCATATTCAGATAGTGACTTTGGAGGATTTATAGGACCAAGACGTGTTTCATGGTAGTGCAAAAAGCAAACAAATGTATTTGTATCCACAGCTGAGGCTGAGTACATAGCTGCTTCAGCTGGTTGCTCTCAAGTACTTTGGTTGCAAAACCAATTGCTTGATTATGGTTACAATTTCCTTCAAACTCCAATTTATATTGACAATTCAGCTGCTATGTTTATAACTGCTAATCCAGTGCAACATAGTAAAACAATACATATTGAAATAAGATACCATTTTCTGAGAGATTGCTCAGAAAAAGGTTTGATCAAGTTAGTCAAAGTGGATACAAAATATTAGCTTGCTGATTTATTCACTAAAGCCTTTGATTCAGACATATTTAATTTTCTAATTGAGTCTTTGGAAATGATTAACTTAAATTAATCATTATGAACAAAGAAAAGCATGTGTCTGTTCTTGTAAATAGTAATAAAAAAATAATAAAAAGAATTTATTGTGTTTCTTTCTGTGTTTTTTAATTCAGCATGACATATGTTTAGGGAAATAATAGTACACTGTGTCTTTACTTACTTCCTAAGTTCATATCTATCATTAAAATCTGATCAAAGTTTCTTGATATGTGAGTAGGTTCATCTTGAGTGGAAACTACGCTAAGAGCATGCCAAACATAATACAAAGTGACTGTTTGTGGGAAACTTCATTTTGAGGAAACAACAAGTAAGTCTTATTCTGATGTGACAAAATCACTCATCTAAGCACACTATGTACCAACACCTTATAATTCTATCTTTGCAAATCATATTCCCTCTGTTTTGTGTAAACAAAGACCTGGGTGTATGATCACCATGGTATACATTTGTAACCAACTGGTAAAAAGATCATGATCCTAATCATCCCTCTGTTTTGTGTAAACAAAGACTTGGGTTAAAAGCGTATTTGTTTTACGGAAGTAAAGACCTGGTGACCTGATGATGATCATATCTTAGCTCTCAACAGAATCCTCTGTGATCAACTATATATTAACTTCAGAGCTATTACATCAATGCATTAATGAGATGTCAAATGCATCTCAAGATAGAACTTATAACTTAAAGTACATAGTTTCTAAGTGTGAAAAAGTGATGATTTGACTCACAAAGGGAGGACAAACTCTAAGTGATTTGAATGTGGAGCCCATAACAGTTACTCACTAATAAACATGATAAACAACATGCCTAGTTGACACAATACTCTTGTTTGGATTTAAGTGGACAAACATAATTGCAATCAGAACTAAAATCAGGTATCATTTCATCAATGGCTCAAGAAGTTGACTGGAGCTTTATGGTACAGGATGTGACTCTTGCTCAAGCACTCATGGCTGGAACAGATTACAATAAGGTATATGAACATTTTTGTACTCCTGCCTGTATTGCGAAGGTTAAATTGTATCAGGACTACAATATGGAGATTAAATTCGATACTGAGTCTCTAAATGTTTTAAAATTTGATTTTAAAAGGGTTGAATTTGACTATTAAAGAAAAACTGAGGAGTTGGAGAAAACTGTGTCCTTATTAAAATATGAACACTCAAACTATAAGACTCAAATAAAGGATTTAATATCCAAATTGTCTGAGGCTCAAGCCTAGCTTGTCACAGTTAAGGCTCAAGCCAGAAAGTATGCTATTTTTGAGCAAAACTTCCAAGCCATTCTTGCATCATCCTCTCACTCAAAACTTTGTTACCAAAACAAAGGTGGGTTGGGAACCAATGAAATTGCTCCACCATATTCTTATGAGTCTCTAAGACAATCAACATGTGGTACTGAAGAGCAAGAGATTCCATCTGCTGACCCACCTTCTTATGAGTCAAAGAGTGATGCAACCATGGAGACTATCTCAGGGAAGAACCAGGTAATTTTACCCACTCCGACCGGTGATAATCAACCCCTGACCACCAAAGCAAGAAGAAGCAGAGCTAAGGCAGCCAGAAAAACGGCCAAGAAGGTGGCTGAGTCTAAGCTGAAGATAGACCCAAAGAAAAAGGGTGTATTCATCTCAGCTGATTCCAGGTGGTAGGTAACTCTGATTCAGGAAAAGGGTGTAGTACCAGCACTCCTGTCCTACCAAAGGAGCAAAAGTTAAAGGGAAAGGTTGCTAATGAAGAGAAATATAACAAGAAACAGTAATCCTCAAGTTCCCAAAAGATTAACATTGCATGCATAATGTGTGGTCTGCAAAACCACATGGCCAAAGATTGTTATTACAATCCTACTAGCACACATTATGCAAATAACTTTAAAAGAGAAGGAGTCAGCAAAAGGTTTCCCATTTGGATCTTATCAAATGGTTCAAGTGATGAAAAAGAGAAAGCTTGTTTCCGAAGCAAGGTTGCTTTCGGAAGAAAGTCCTTCTTTCGAAGGGAAAATGGCTTCGGAAGCTAAAGCTGTCAAGACTCAAAAGAACAAAAGAGTCCCCTTGAAACCATCCCAGAAGAAGACTACTTCGAAAGAAAAGGTGGTGAAGAATTCTTCCGAAAAGAAAGAAGCTTCGGAAGAATGCCATGCTGTAAAAGCTACAACAAGCTCATCCTCTATGATCAACCAAGGGATGGAATGGAAGATCAAGGAAGAAGCTGCAGCCCAAACCTCTTCTTCAACGACATCCATTTAACCCCCATGCATTAGTTTTGGTTCAATTATGTCACTATCATTGGAAGAACCCAAGACCAACAAGGCTTGGGTTTCTAATCAAAATTAATCATCTCATCTTATGTGCAGGGACATCCATATGACAAGAATAACAATGTTTGGATTGTGGATAGTGGATGCTCCAGGCACATGACAGGGAACAGATCTTTCCTTCAACAATTGCAACATTATGATGGAGGTCCTGTCCAATTTGGAGGTGAGGCCGGGGGATATATTTCTGGCAGAGGAAATATACCAATGGAAAATTAAAAGTTGACAAAGTTCACTTTGTCAAACAGCTTGAACACAACCTATTAAGTGTTTCTCAGTTTTATGATCAAAAGCATCAAATGCTCTTCACAGAACATGAGTGCATTATCCTCAAACCTGGGATGACAATTCCTCAGGAATTGGTGCTTCTTAGATCTCCCAGGAAAGGGGATATGTACAAGCTTGATATGAACAATGCTTCCCCAATGGGTGAAGTGTCATGCTTTCTTTCCAAAGCTGATGGTGATGAGTCAACACTATGGCATAAACGAATGTGTCATGTAAATTTTAAGAGAATGAATAAATTGGCTAAAAATAACTTGGTACATGGTTTGCCTAAAAATGAATTTTTCTGCAAAGATAACTGTGTTGCATGCCTGAAAAGGAAGCAACACAGGGCATCTCATAAATCCAAAGTTGTTAACTCCATTGTTGATACATGTATGTCCCTAGATCATGACATGAAATGTAATAGATCTTGTTTATCTAATTCTGATGTAATTTGAAATGATTAATGAAATGATATTGATTGTTTGTGATTTGTAATGTCTAATATTTCATTAATGAGTCGATATTGAATTGGTTAATTAGGTTTATGGTTGTTTGAATGGTTACACATCATGTTATATTAATTAATACATTCAAACTTAACATAATGAAGTTCTCATGCAAATGGCCCATGCGAATGGACCATACGCATGAATAACTTCATACGATTGACTCAGTCGCACGACTGAACCAGGAGACTGGATCAGTCGTATGATTGACACATAAGATTGGCTCAGTCGCACGACTGAACACTCAGTCGTGCGGATGAATCAACCGCATGGTTCAATCGCACGACTAAACCATACTTATGGTACACTCGCCCGAATGAACAGTATTAACCTATAAATACAACCCAATTTGTGGAAAAAACGTAAGCATTCATTCTATTTCGACTCCAGACGTACCCTAGCCGTCCAGAAGCCTCCCAATTCGTTCTCCAAGTTCATAGAACACATTAGATCGATTCCCAATCGATTTCTAACGTTAGATTCAATTCTTTATTGATTCTTCGTGTGTTCTCACTGATTGGATCGCCAATCAAATAGGATTCCGCACTATTTGATCTGGTTTACACGCTAATTACTCGGTATTTCGTTCATATACCAGGTCCTAACAAGTGGTATCAGAGCTTTGGCTCTTGATTACGTGTGATTCAATCAAGATTGATAAAAAGTTTGTGTTTTTACACTAAAAACGCAATCTTTTGTGTCAAAAGTGATCTTGGACGTTTTCTGCTTATCAAAGTTTGGTTTCTACGGACTTAGGCGATTAGAGTTTGCAAAATTTCGAATTTTTACGGCTAAAACACGTTTAACCTAAAAAGTTTCGCAAAACAGCAGCTTCAGTCGCACGAGTGAGCCATTCGCACGACTGGACTTCATTCGCATAGCCCAGACGCACGATTGGACCTAGTCGCACCTTCATTCGTACTATTGAACCATTCGTTCGCAATGTTCATACGCATCAGCTTCATTCGCACGATTGAACCAATCGCTTAGTTCAGCCGCACGATTGAACCAGTCGCATAGTTCATTCGCACGGATAGCCCAATCGCATCCTTCAGTCGCACCAGTTGACAGTTTGTTTTATTAGACTTAAAGTTATTCGCCATGGAAGATCAAATGTCAGCCTTTACTGCTGGGAAGGACTCTAGGATCCAGAACCTGTTGTTACTTGAGAGTGAGGTGGGTAATCATAATAAACCACCAAAGCTCTTAACGTTAGATGAGTTTCCCTACTGGAAACAACGTTTTGAGATCTACCTCAATGGAGTGGATCCAAATTTGTGGGAAGCTATCGAGATTGGGTATAGTACGCCGGTGGGAGCCGATGGAGTAAAGCTAACTTTAGGAGGGATGACAGACGCGCAGAAGGTTAAGTATAATGCAGAGAAGAGAGTCTATGCATTGATTACACAGTCTATCCCTAAAGATATTTTCCACCAGTACTCAGAGAATAAGCAGTCCAAGAAACTATGGGATG
This sequence comes from Flaveria ramosissima, assembly GCA_025215565.1. Lineage (NCBI taxonomy): Eukaryota > Viridiplantae > Streptophyta > Magnoliopsida > Asterales > Asteraceae > Flaveria > Flaveria ramosissima. The sequence continues at coordinate 25,059,390 of CM046029.1, read as the reverse complement.
AGCTGGAAAAGAGGTACGACGGGAATGCTTCGCTGAAGGCAATCAAGGCTAAGGAGTTAAAGAAAGAATTCGATAACTTCTCATCGATGGGACACGAGAGTTTGGACGCTGTTATAGATAGATTCTACCATCTGATGAGTGAACTGCATACACATGGGATGGCTACTACCATGGAAGAAAAAGTTACTAACTTTGCAGACGGATTGCCAGAAAAGTGGGCTTCATTCGTGTCTAACCTGAGACTGAATGAAATGCTGGCAAAGCTGGATATCAATGACTTCATTCTAAAGTTGCGAGAAGAAGCACTTAGGATGAAGTACAGAGCTCAGAAGTCTTCGTACACTCAGAATCCAGCTTTGTACAATGCCATGCCTCAAGCTAAGACATCTGGAGCACCTCTCCAGACTGCATTTGTGTCTAGCTCATAGTGTCTTCACACGCTTCTCCTTCAGGATCAGACGAGGACTACGAGCAGGTGGACGAGATGGAGCTGGAGAGAATGGATATTATGTGGGCCTTAGCTAGTATGTTGTCCGGAGAGCGAAGAAGTTTGTGAAAAAGACCGGACAGAACTTGGTAGCTACTAAGGATACCACATTTGGCTTTGACAAGAGTAAAGTGACCTGCTTCAACTGTGGAGAGAAGGGGCACTTCAAGAGAGAATGTGTTAAGCCAAAGAAGACGGGTAACGGGAACCCATTCTCGTCCTTCACTCGCCAAGACAAGCAAGCTACTAGTTCTACTTCATCAAGCAAGGATCCAAAAGCCTTGACTGCTCATGATGATGAAGGACAGGATTGGAGCTTTAGGTTTGTCTCTCCAGGGGAATCAAACATTGCAAGTGTAGAAGACATTGACGATGATTCCGCGAGTGAAGGAGATCTAGCAGTTGAGATAGCGATGTCAAATATGAAGAGACAACTGCAACTGAGGTCAGCTACAAGCCTAAAGAGGAGACTACCACAGCAAAGACAGAAAAGACAGAATCACCAAACCAGAGACATCTGATGCTGCGTTGATGGCTAACTCTCTGAAACCAACTCAGGTAAGTACCACTGACCAAATGTTTAATAATCATGCTTGTTCTGATTGTGATACTTTTAGAAATAGCATAGATGAGAAATTTGCTAGGTTATTAGATCATAATGATAACTTAGTAAAAGATTTGCAACTGTGCACTGAGGCTAATAGAGTATTAAAACAAAATGAGCATAGTTACAAAGAAAAGATAGACTTTTGACTAAACAGCTTAGGGAAACCGAAGTAGTTGCATTTAACCAAGCTAATGACATTAGGTACTATCTAAACTCCCTAGAAGACACTAAGAAGCAAAAGGCAGTTCTAGAAGTAGAAGTAAACTCATTAAAACAGAAACTGCACAGTTGGACAAGTTCATCACACATTGTCCAACACTTAGTGAGAGAAAGAAACAACGGGGAGGGATTGGGTTATAAAGTGGTTCCACCACCACCTGAGACCTTGATGAACACTAAGACTAGACCAATAAATAATAACCCCATCAAGGATCATGTGGTGTCTACTCCTCTTGTTAGTGATCCAGATTCCTCATGTTCATCTATTGAATCTGGAAACAAACAAAAGGAGGCCACTTCAAAGGCAAAGGGTAAAATGCCTTGTGTTAATCTGGAAAAAGAATTTGAAAAGATTAATATAAAGTCAGGGTCAAACAGAATCAAATCAGAACCTAAAAAGACTTCTAATGTTAATCTTTCACATGTTTCAAGTCAAAAACCAGTTAACCAAAAAGAAAAGATGTTAAAATGTTAAAACATTAACTTTGTTAAACAAGAGAAAACATCAAAAAACCAGAGTCAAAACCTAAATTGAGTGATGTTACTAGAGTGTCACACACGTCTCCACAAAGAAAGTTTAATCATAAAGTTGATAGCAGGTCGTGCTACAACTGTGGAGAGTGTGGACACATTGCTTCCTATTGTCCTTATTATCAGACACCTAGGAAGAAGATTGAACTTCAGGACTCAAACCTAGGTCTTCTAAGAGGAGTTCTTTAACTCCACCTAGAAGAACTAGTGAACCTAAAGTTCAACCCGTTAGCCAGTCGACTGTTTATCACAAACAGGCCTTGCACAAATCTGGCTTATGGAAAGAGAAGTCATCCTCTGTGTCTGATAATGATGACAAGAAGGAACCTGAGCTACCCTCACCCTCTAAGGGTCAATGGGTTGAATTCATATGTGTGATGCCTCTGGGAACCCAAGCCAGTAAAGGCTTGGGTTCCTAACCTAAACTAATCTTTTCATTGTATGTGCAGGGTGTTCGCTACAGTGCTGAAACTAACACGTGGATTGTAGACAGCGGAGCATCCAGGCACATGACAGGAAACAGGGCTCTTTTATCAAACGTCAAGCAAATAAAAGGAGGGCATGTTTCGTTTGCTGGAAACAAGGGAGGCTATATCACAGCTCAGGGAGAAGTGGGAAATCAGAAAGTTAAGTTTGATAAGGTGAACTACGTTCAACAACTTCAAAATAACTTACTTTCTGTTTCCCAAATCTGTGATAAGGATTTAAGGTCATCTTCGACAACAAGAAGTGTTACGTGCTGAAGAAAGACTACGTGATTCCAGAGGACCAAGTTCTGATGACAGCTTCAAGATATAAAGACCTTTATGTTTTGGATCTGTCAACAGCTTCTACAACGGATCATGAGGTTCAGTGTTTTCTATCTAAAGCTACTGAGAAGGATTCCATCTCCTGGCATAGGAGAATGGGACACATTAGTCAAAGGAAGATGAATCACTTGATCCAGAAGGATCTTGTGAGAGGAGTTAATGTCAAGAACTTCCAGCTTCCTGATTTTTGTGTAGCTTGCAAGAAAGGCAAACAGACGAAGAAGTCTCATAAGGAAAAGAAAGTTCATTCAATAGAACTTCCTCTTGAACTTCTTCACATGGATCTGTTTGGTCCAGTCAGTACAAAGAGCATTGCAGGCGACTTGTACTGTTTTGTGGTTACTGATGACTACTCAAGGTTCTCTTGGGTAATGTTTCTGAAGTCCAAATCAGAAACATTTGAGTCATTCAAGGAGTTAGTAACCACACTGGAATCTCTCTACAAGCTGAAGGTTAGACAAGTACGCTCAGACAACGGGACGGAATTCAAGAACCAGTGGATGGAGGCTTACTGCAAGGAAAAGGGAATTGTGCATCAATTCACTTCTGCCTACACGCCTCAGATGAATGGCGTTGCTGAGAGAAAGAACAGAAGCTTGATAGAAACAGCACGGACAATGCTGGCAGACTCGAAACTGCCTATCCAATTCTGGAATGAGGCAGTAGCTAATGCATGTTATACACTGAATCGAGTTCTGATTGTCAAGCGCCACGGAAAGACATGTTACGAGCTACTACAAAGACGCAAACCGAATTTGGAGTATCTCGAACCATTTGGCGCGCCGTGCACACTTCTGAAGAAGACACAAGAAGGTAAATTCAGCGAGAAGGCTGATGAAGGAATCTTCCTAGGATACAACATACCGAACAAGCGAGTTTACAACAACTCAACGGGTCTAGTAGAAGTGTGGTGTAATGTTGACGTTCAGAGATATACCACACCACCTACTGGCAAAGGACCTGCCTACTTTTTCGACTATGATGGATTCTTCATTCAGTCCTTCAACATCCCTATCTCCCTTCGGATGATGAGTTAGCTACTAAATGATGTATGATATTTTGAATCCACCATCTAGCTCACAGGGAGAATCATCTACTCAGTCAGGGGGAGTAGTCGACGACAGTGACTCCTCCTCTGAAGATGAAGCTGAAGAAGATGACCCGAACAGTCAGGAGGAACAGGTTCCAGTTCCTGAAAGTCCACAAGCATCAAACAGTGATGCACCTTCGACTTCGGAACCTCAAACTCCAACTACCTCAGATGCAGAACCAAATGTTCATAATCTTGGCTCTGAGGTAGCTGTTCCTACTACTCCAGGATCACGACTAAACGTCTATCATCCCCTAGACAATGTCATTGGGGATGTCAGATCAGGAGTACAAACCCGAAATCAGCTATACTCAGCTGATTACGCGCCTCGGTTATGGAGAAGGGTTACATTCATGATGGTGCTTATCGGTGTTTTGTCTCGCAGTTTGAGCCAAATATGTCAGTGATGCACTAAATGATGAGGCGTGGGTGAGTGCCATGCAAGAAGAACTTCTTCAGTTCAAGAAGTTAGGTGTATGGACTCTGGTTGATAGACCTAAAGGTGCTAAGGTCATTGGCACCAAATGGGTCTTGAAATGCAAGAAGGATGACCAAGGGGTCATTATCAGGAACAAAGCTCGATTGGTGGTTCAGGGATTTCGCCAAGTCGAGGGGATTGACTACAATGAAGTGTTTGCACCCGTGGCAAGGATGGAAGCCATCCGTATCTTCCCTTGCCTATGCTCGTACATGAAGATTAAAGTCTACCAATTAGATGTGAAGAGTGCATTCCTTCATGGGGAAATCAGAGAAACAGTCTATGTCAGTCAACCCGAGGGATTTGAAGATCCTTATCATCGGGATAGAGTTTACAAACTCGACAAGGCTTTATACGGGCTTCATCAAGCTCCAAGAGCCTGGTATGAGAAACTCTCGACTCATCTTGTGAAACACGGCTTTCGCAGGGGTCATTAACTGCACGCTGTTCATCAAAGAAAAAGATGGGACCTACTGCTCGTACAGATCTATGTCGATGACATAATCTTCGGTTCAAAGAACGAAGAGTTATGCAAAGAGTTTGAAGCAGTTATGAAGAAAGAGTTTGATCAGTGCTATGGGGGATGAAGTTCTTTCTGGGGGAGATGAAGTTCTTTCTCTACAGTGGATAACAGCCAAATGGGATTTTTCTACATCAGACCAAGTATGTAGGAGACATTCTCAGTCGTTTGACATGGAGAATGCTTCTGCTGCTGGGACTCCACTTGCTACGAATCATGATATAGCACCTGATGAAAATGGAGATCTAGTGGACGCCACGATGTACCGAGGAATGATTGGATCCCTCATGTACCTCACTGCCTCAAGACCTGATATCATGTATGCTACATGTTTATGTTCTAGATATCAGGCTAAGCCTAAGGTCAACCATCTGATCGGGGTCAAGAGGATTTCGTTATCTGAAGGGTACACCCACACTTGGGTTTGGTATCCTCATGATGATGACTTTGAGCTCACAGCGTATAGTGACTCGGATTACGGGGCCTGCAAGATGAACTACAAGTCTACATCAGCAGGGTGTCAATTCTTTGGGAGAAGATTAGTTACCTGGCAGTGTAAGAAGCAGACATCGGTTGCATTGTCAACCTGTGAAGCCGAATACGTTGCTGCTGCAAGTTGCTGTTCACAAATCATCTGGATTCAACAGCAAATGCGGGATTACGGTTTAAAGTTTTCTTCTACTCCTATTTTTGTTGATAACTCTGCTGCAATTGCAGTAACTAAAAATCCGGTCCAACATCCAAAGACCAAACATATCGGTATTAAATACCATTTCATAAGAGATGTTTTGAAAAGAACTTAATTGATGTGGTAAAAATTAATACTGATTTTCAACGCGCTGACCTCTATACTAAAGCTTTGATAAACCACGTTTTCAATATTTGTTAGAGGTCAACGGCGTTAAAAAAAAGTGAGGTTATTCCTGATGATGATCATGTGTAGTCCGATGTAGTTTAGTTAATTTTTTTTTTTTATTTTATTTTATTTGTTTATTTTAGTCTGTTTAAATTAAACTCATGTTATTTGCTGTTTATTAAAATCTAAAATATTAAAATTAAACCAGTTATGATTTTAGTATTTGGGGGAGAATAAGTCAGCAAGTAACATTAAAAAAAACACGAGGGAGAAGGAGTGGATAGCTGATATAA